>QANY01002712.1:202908-239414 GCA_003255025.1 Datisca glomerata
GAGGGAGGAAACCTGAGATCAGAAAAAGAAAACCTAGAGAGAAGGGAGAGCTTCTCTCTCTACTAATGAATTTGGAATGAGAGACAACACTATTTTCCTCAGGCTGTCTATCCTTGCAAGCATGAAACTTGGAGATTCCTCTGACGTAGAGCAAGAAGTAACTCTGACTTCTGGGTTTTCTAGCATGGAACACCCATCTCCATTAAACTTTTAGAGCAGCTTCATGAGACATAGAGCTCAACTTGCCTGAACTTTTCTTACTGATCTTTGAACCTTGCTGAGCCTTGGTTTCAAAGTAAGCATCATTCATCATCTTAGAAACTAAGCTCAGCTCCTCCCAGAGGAGGAGCAAAAGAAAAATCCTCACTGGTTTCTAGAGAGAAGGGATAGCTTCGACAATCTGTCTTAATTGTCGCTGTACCAGAAAATAAAGGTGATTTGACATTGCCTTTGCCCAAGACATCCTTGGAGCACGTTTTAGGTACCCTTGTACTACCACCTATGCATGGATATGACTCCTCCACGTCAGCTCCATCAAGGACAGACAACCTGCCCCAAAACCCGGAGCAAGGACAGCCTCACTTAATTATAGTTGTACCTGAACATAAAGGAGATTTGACCTTGCCTTTCCTCAAGACATCCTTGAAGCATGTTTCAGGTACCTTTGTACTACCACCTAAGCATGGAAAGGACACCTCCACGTCAGCTTCATCTTTTCCAACAGCTCGAAAACCTCATTCATCCATTTTTCCAGAATACAATCAAGTAGTTGATGATCTTGAGTTATATGCTTTTACTCAGGGGTTTAGACGAAATTGTGAGTATTATCCTTCCCCCAAACCTTTGGAATCTTTAAAGAATAAGGAGGAGGCTGCTAAGTGTATTTCTGAAACCCTTAAGGGCAACACTATCTACCATAAACTTTGTGAAGCTTCACCTAAAGCTCAACAAAAGGATGGATCTTGGGCTGATAAAGTTAAGAGAAACCAACCTAGTAGGTTTGAGCTTGAGTTTCAGGAGTCTACAATTTTGAAGAACATAGGGTCATTGTAAAGCTCCCTGACTTTGTTACCAAAGACAGCTTTGCCAAATGGAAGAGTTGTTTGGTTGGCTATTTTGTGGGTAAAACAGCTCCTTTACACTTGGTTAAGAGGATTGCATTGCAGCTTTGGAAAGGGAGAGGTCTCCTTGATGTTCAAGCTTCCAAAGGACTCTTCTATTTCAAATTTGATAACTTAGAACACCGAGATTATTTCTTTAAAGATGGACCTTGGCATTTGTTAGGGAAACCTCTTATTCTTCAACCATGGGAGCCTAATGTCAAATTCACAAAGGAAGAGTTAGCTAAGATCCCCATCTGGGTGAAACTTTGGAATGTTCCCCTTGAGTTGAGAACCTCTGAAGCTCTAAGCTACATTGCTAGTGCAGTGGGTAAACCCCTATACTCGGATCACTTGACTGCAAAAGGAGTGAAAAGAGACTTCGCTAGAATCTGTGTTGAGATTTCAACCAAGTCAAGAATCCTTAAGCATCTTGATATTGATCTTGGTATTGAAGGATGGGATCCAATTGATGTTTTTGTAGAGTATGAGGGCCTACCAAAGAGGTGTGACAAGTGTGATATCTTTGGTCATGATTGTGATTTCATCCAGCAAGCTAAAACACTTTCTCCTAATCCCCAAGCTACAGCCCCATCTCTACCACAATCCAACCCTAGCTCCACCTCAAACTCCCCAAATCACTCCTCTCCCTCATCCCCCACACATTCCACCCCAAAACAATCCAACATTTCTTCCTCAATTCTCCCAAACACCACTGACCTCAAATGCATTTGAGGTGGAGCTAGGGTTGGATTGTGGGGATTTTTCCCTAATTTTCTTCAAATGCTCAGCTTGAAGACACAATGGTGTCATGTTGACTGACCCTTCTGATATTAGCCAGCATATTGTCCAGGATTTCACTGACCTCTTAGGCACTCCCAACATTGAAAGAGAGCTAGATTGGGGTATTCTTGACCCCATATTGCCTAAAAAGCTTAGTTTGCATCAGATTGAGCTCCTCAACCAGCCTATCACCAGAGAGGATATAATCAGGTGATTTTTAGCTTTAATAGCTCTAAAGCCCTGGGTCTATATGGTTTTTCAGCTGGCTTCTTTAAAAGAGCGTGGTATATCATTGGAGAGGAGGTTATTGAGGCTGTTTTGGAGTTCTTTGGTTCCCAATCTTTATTAAAGCAGGTCAACACTACTACTGTTTCCCTTATCCCTAAGGTCCCTAACCCCTCTAGGGTTAATGATTTTAGGCTTATTTCTTGTTGTAATGTTATCTATAAATTGTATTACTAAGCTTTTGGCAGATAAGTTGAAGCTGGTTCTCCGAGATCTAAGCAGCCCGAACCAAAATGCATTTGTTCCGGGGAGAAGAATTGCTGATAACATTTCCTTATCCCAAGATCTTGTTAGAAACTACTATAGAAAGGGTAATAGCCATGGTTTGCCCTAAAAATTGATTTGAAGAAGGCCTATGATTCTGTGAATTGGCATCTTAGTGGCAGGATCCTTGATTGCTTGGGGTACCCAGAAAATTTCACTAAGTGTGTGTTATGGAGTGTATTTCTACCCCCTCTTTCTCTATCAATATCAATGGTGAGCTGAAAGGGTTCTTTAAAGGGGCCAAGGGGATCAGACAAGGAGACCCTATTTCTCCTTATTTATTTGTTTTAGTAATGGAGGTTCTTTCTGGCATCCTTCATTTTACTGCCCAAGACCCTAACGTTGAGTTCATTTGGAGGTGCAAAGAGCTCGATATAGTTAATCCTTGCTTTGCGGATAATCTCTTAATTTTTTGCAAAGGAAATGTGAAGCCAGTCCAAATTATTAAGGAGGGTCTCCTTGTCTTTGAAGCTTTAACTGGGCTTCAGCCTGATCTTCTTAAGAGCCAAATCTTCTCAGGGGTGTCTGATACTCCCCAACAACATATTTTAGAGATTATGCCTTTAACCGTGGGTTCTTTGCCTATGAGATACCTGGGAGTCCCCCTCATTACTTCTAAGTTGACTAAGACTGACTGTGACTCCTTGGTTAAGAATATTGTGGCCAAAATCAGATCTGGGGAAACAAAATATTTATCTGTTACTGGGAGGCTTCAATTGATCAAGTCAGTGTTGGCAGCAATGTTTCAATTCTGGTGTGTGTTGTTTATTATCCCAAAGAAGGTCATTAAATCGGTCCAAGCATCCCTTAGGAACTATCTTTGGAATGCTAATGAGACGAAACAATCTGGGGCCAAAGTAGCTTGGGAGGATCTTTGCTTCCCTATATCTCAGGGGGGTCTTGGTTTAAAGGACTTGATTCTGTCCAATGAAGTTTCAGTGGCAAGGCACATTTGGTTCTTAATCTCAAATGGTTGCTATTCCTTATGGAAGGATTGGTGATTCACCTTCTTAGTGAAAAAGTTATTATTGGCAATGGGGAGACTGTGAGGCTTCTTACTGATCCATGGCACCCTTTGGGGGTTCTCATTACCAAATTTGGCCCAAGACTTCTCTCGTGTACAGGGTGGGATATTGACTCTAGAGTGAGTAAGGTGATTAGAAATGGGTGCTGGAATTGGCCATCTTCAAACACTTTTGAGCTTATGGAGATTAGAGATACCCCTCTCCCCTCTCCCAAGGGTCTAGTGAGGGATTCTTGGGCTTGGACCCCTAGCAAGAAATGGCTTTTCTCTGTTAAAGATACATATAAAGCCCTTGCTCCGGATAGGAAGTGCGTGAGGTGGGCTAAGCTTATTTGGTTCAATCGCCTTGTGCCTAGGTTTAGCTTCCTCTCTTGGGTGGCTATCAAAGGCAAGTTGCTGACTAAGGATAGAATGGAACATTGATCCATGCCTACATCTATTAGCCCTTCATGTGTATTTTGCGTGGGTGGGAGTGAGTCAGCTTAGCACCTTTTTGTGGGATGCAAATCCACAAGGCCAACCTGAAATTCAGCTCCTGGTTTTTTTATTGAGAGAAACTCTCCCCTCTCTCTAAAATTCTGGTTTTTGTTTTTGCCTCTCCCTCCCTTAGGGAAGGCCACGACCTCTAACAATGGTTAATGATGAGTACATTAAGCACGCTGCAGATGTTGGTAAGCAAGTTTCAGGTGGTGTTAAGAAAGATTCAGCTAGTCGGCAAGCTAAGCTTGGAGTGTCTTTCAATGGCCATGCTGTTTTGAATGATATGGTTACTAAGGGAGCTAGGGAAGCTAATGCCCATGTTATGGGTTTTAATGCTCTTAAGCAAGGTTCTAATACGAATAAATTTGGACCAGAGAGTGGTTTTGTTGAGTCTGGGAAGTTAGAAGCTCAGTCCAAGGAAGCTTCGAGTTTATTAGTTGCAAAAGAGATTATTTCTGATCATTCAATTTTATTTCTTCTGATCACAATCAGAGCGATTTACTTGAGCTGACTCTTTCAGACCAACTTCGTTCAAGTCTAAAGAGAAGTAGCATAAGAGGAGGAGCTAGAGGTGGTGCTCGGAGATCAACCAGCTTGCCTAGAGCTCCAAAGGTTGAAGATGATACTCATTACCTCTCTGTCAAAGGTAATGATGAGTGTCCTTTGATAGAAGACAAATCAAGCTTGTCTCAAATCATCTTGCTTGGAGAAGAGGAAAAGCAGCTGCCAAACATATCAAAAGGGAGAGGTGACAGCTCCTTTTTGGCAAGTGGGTGTGATGTGGTCAGCTTGGGGAAGAGTGAGGCTCTAGCTCCCAAGCTTCAACTTGGTCAACAATCTACTACTATCCTTTCAAATAAAGGAAAGGACACTCAAAAAGGTAATTCTTTATTAGATAAGGCTCCTCTCTCCCATCATGACGTGGACAGCCCCTTAGGGCGACAGGTGGCAGCTTCTTTGTCTAAGGGGAAAGAGAAAGTAGATGGTGTTTTGATTGAAGGGAAAGAGAAAGAAGATATTTCTCTTTTCTATGACAATGATGTGAACGTGGGTGGAGTTCCAAAGCTGGTGGCAGATCCTCTCTCCTCCCTTAGCTCAACCTCAGCTTTGATTGTGAGTGACAAGGTGGATTTGACTTCTACCAAAGATGTCAAGGGCTGCCATGGTCGTGGGTTTGAGCTTGGAGAAATCTCTCTCTCTCCTAAACCAGATTCTAATGGAAAACAGAAGGTGAGCTCTTCTCCTCCTTCCCCAACTTCTTCTTCTGAAAAGCTGCATGAGAATAGAGTTTATAAAGACCTTTTAGCTAATAAAAGTGCTGCTCATGAGAAACCGGCTGGTTCATGGGCTGAAAAGGTTAAAGGTAACCTGAAAAAGAAGCTAAGCTTAGGTTATGTGAGCTCTTCCTTTACGGAAAATGGTAATGTCACAGTTAAGCTTCCTGATTATATTACTAAAGAGAACTTTTCTAGGTGGGAAGGCTGCCTTGTTGGCTACTTTGTTGGAAGGGCAGCTCCTTTACACTTAGTTAAGAAAATTGCTTTGCAACTTTGGGCTAAAAGAGGAATTCAGGAGGTCTCGGCTGCCAGAGGCCTTTTCTATTTCAAATTTGGCTCTGTGGAGGATAGAAACTCAGTCTTAGAAGATGGACCTTGGCACCTCTTAGGTAGGCCTGTTGTGCTTCAAGAGTGGCAGCCAAATGTTAAATTCTCAAAGGAGAAACTTTCAACCCTTCCAATTTGGGTTAAATTGTGGAATGTTCCAATTGAATTATGGACTGAAGAAGCTCTAAGTCACATTGCTAGTGCTGTGGGTATCCCTTCTCACTCTGACAATGCTACTGCCTCTGGTTATAGACATGATTATGCTAGAGTTTGTGTGAAAATTTCAGCCTCCTCTGATTTGATTAAGTTTTTCACCATTGACCTTGGCCTTGACGGATGGGATCCAGTGGTGGTGGAGGTGGAGTATGAGTGTCTACCTAAGAGATGTGCTAAATGTTGCCTCTTTGGTCATGATTGTGATGCTAAAGTGGCCCCTAAGAATAATCTAGCTAGTGAGGAAGAAACCGCTAGCAAAGATTCTTCTCCCCAAGATAATAGGGAGCTTATGGTTTATGAGGAGCCAAAGGGTGAAATCTCTCCTCCCTTTCCTCTTAATACCATCCATGTGGAAGACCAAGTCAATGAATGGACTCAGGTGGTTAGCAAAAGGAAGGGTAAGGGTCTCATTGTGCCTTGTGAGGATAAAAATGAGCCTCAAGCCTCTTCTGACTCTACATTGAGTTTGGCTCCCCCCAAAGCTTCCTCAATTGTCAATATCACTATCCAACCTGGTCCTTCTCCCAAGCTCTCTAAATCAGCTTTGAAGAGGTTGAAAAAGAAGCGAACGGCTGAAGGCTTTTTCTTATTGGCTGATCAAGTTACTCAGGCTCCCCCTGAGAATGGTGACTCTCTCCCCCCCTTTTTATGATTAATTTAGCTTCTTGGAATATAAGAGGGCTTAATGGCCTTCTAAAGCAAGCTGAAGTTAGAAAACTTTGTAAAGACTTTAAATTATCTTTTTGTGCTTTAGTTGAGACTAAGATCAAGTGTAATAATTTTGCTGGACTTTCTAGATCTGTTTTTCCCAATTGGGCTACCTTTGCTAACCATTCTCCTACTAGCAAAGGTAGAATTGTTTTAGCTTGGGATCCCAAGATTTTGGATGTTCTTCTAATTGATGCCTTTGATCAAGCTATGTTTTGTAAGCTAACCATTCTCCATGAAAAGACAGATTTCTTTGTCTCTGTGGTGTATGCAGCCAATGATGCTATCTCCAGGAAGCCTTTGTGGGAAAAACTTGGCTCTCATAAGACATTAAGTCAGGGGAAGCCTTGGCTAATTCTTGGTGACTTTAATGCTATTTTGAAGCCTATTGAGCATTGTGGTGGTGATTTCAAGTGGAATGATAGCTCAATTGACTTTGCTTCTTGTCTTGATCATTTGGAGGTTCTCGACCTCCCTTATAGTGGCTGTCAATTCACCTGGTGGAATGGTCAAGTTGGTGAGGGTAGCAAGATGCGCAAGCTCGATAGAGCCCTGGTTAACGGTGATTGGGCTATGTTGTTTCCTGCTACTTCTTGCCATTTTCACACCCCGGGTATCTCTGATCACTCTCCTATTATTATTCAGCTTAGGGCTAACTCAGCAAGACCTAAGCCTTCTTTTAAGTTCTTTGATTTTTGGATGGATTTCGAAGGCTTCTGGGCTGTTCTTAAGGATGCGTGGGAGATTGAGGTGTTTGGGACAGCCATGTTTTGTCTCTATAAGAAGCTTAAATCTGTTAAATTTGCTCTTAAGAAATTTAATGCCTCTTTTTGCTCAGATATTTCTAAAAGGGCTCTTATGGCTAGAGAAGCCCTCTCTAAAGTGCAAGCTGACCTTATTGCCTCTCCTAGTGTTGTCTCTCTTCAAGAGGAGGAGAAAATTAGATTAGCTGATTTCACTAAGCTCAGGAATGCAGAAGAAGATTTTCTGAGGCAAAAAAGCAGAGTTGATTGGCTTGCCTTGGGTGATCAGAATTCCTCTTTCTTTTTTCAGAAACTAAAGAAGAATAGAGTCAGATCAAGAATTAATCAGTTGGTTAATGAGGAGGGTGACCTTATTACTGATGACCAGGCTATCAAAGATCAAATCCTTTCTTATTATAGGAATCTTCTTGGGACTTCTCACATTGACCAGGAGGTGGATTGGAGTGTTCTCTCTCAGATTCTCCCTAATAAGCTCTCTCAAGCTCACTTAGCTATCCTCAACCACCCTTATACAGAGGAAGACGTTCACACAACTATCTTTAGTTTGGGGAGTAGTAAAGCCCCTGGTCCAGATGGCTTCTCTGCTGGTTTCTTCAAAAGATGTTGGCATGTTGTGGGCAAAGATGTTACTAAGGCTGTTTTGGAGTTTTTTAGCTCCCAATCTTTATTGAAACAGGTTAACTCTACTGCCATTACTCTTATTCCTAAGGTCCCCAATCCTTCAAAGGTTGGTGACTTTAGGCCTATATCTTGTTGTAATGTTGTTTACAAATGCATTTCTAAAATGCTTGCTGATAGACTTAAAAGAGTGCTCCCTGATCTTATTAGTAGCAACCAGACTGCTTTTGTGCCAGGGAGGAGAATCGCTGACAACATCCTCTTATCTCAAGAGCTGGTTAGAGGTTACCATAGGCCTTCTAATAGTCCCAGATGTGCTTTCAAGGTTGATATAAAAAAGGCTTATGATAGCTTGAATTGGGAGAGTATCGGGAGAATCTTTGACTGCTTGGGGTTTCCTGATCATTTCTCTAACTGTGTGATGGAGTGTATCTCCTCTCCTTCTTTCTCTATTGTGGTCAATGGGGAGTTGACTGGCTTCTTCTCTGGTGCTAAAGGGCTTAGACAGGGTGATCCTATCTCTCCCTATCTGTTTGTGTTGGTTATGGAGGTTCTTTCTGGTATTCTCAAGCATGCTTCTCATCAAGCGGACTTTGGCTATCACTGGAGGTGTAAGGAGCTTGGTATTGTTAACTTGTGCTTTGCTGATGATCTCTTTATCTTCTGTAAGGGTGATATTACTTCTGTTCATCTTATTATGGAGAGCTTAAACTTGTTTGAGGCCATGTCTGGTCTTCAACCTAATCTACAAAAAAGTCAGATTTTCATGTCTGGGGTCCATCCTTCCACTTCTCAAGCAATTCTGGACTTGTGCAATTTCAGCATTGGGGAGCTACCTATGAGATACTTGGGGGTTCCTTTGATTTCCTCAAAGCTTAGAAAAACAGATTGTATCACCCTAGTAGACCATATCACAGCTAGGGTGAAGTCTTGGGAGTCTAACTACCTTTCTTATGCTGGAAGATTACAGTTGGTTAAATCCGTGCTCTATGCTATCTTTCAATACTGGGCTGGCTTATTTATTCTTCCCAAGAAAATCTTAAATATGATTAAGGTGGTTATTAGGAATTACTTGTGGAACGCTTCAGCTGTAAAGCATTCTGGTGCTAAAGTGGCTTGGAGTGACTTGTGCCTTGATAAGTCCCAAGGAGGTTTGGGCCTTAGAGATCTCTCTCTAGCTAATGAAGTGGCTGTGGCTAAGCATTTCTGGTTCCTGGTCTCTTTGGATAAAGCTTCCCTTTGGAAGGATTGGTGCAAGTTTTTCTTGATCAAGAAGAGCTCTATCTTCTTGGTTAAGCTTGCCACTAATCCTTCTTGGAGTTGGAGGAAAATTCTGAAAATCAGAGACAAGTTTGCTGGGTATTGCAAAGCTCTTGTGGGAAATGGGGAGCAGATCTCTCTTCTATTGGACCCTTGGCACCCTTTGGGGGCTCTTTCTCAAAGGTTTGGTCCTAGGATTTATTTTGGTACAGGTTGGGATTGGACTACCAAGGTCAGCTCAGTGATCCAGAATGCAGCTTGGAACTGGCCTATTTCTAGCTCCCATGAGCTTATCACTATTAGAGAGATCCATCTTCCCCCTCCTAAAGAGTCCTCTTTGGACTCTTGGATTTGGACTCTTTCTCCCTCTGGTCTTTTCTCTGTGGGGCACACTTATAGGAAACTGGCTCCAGCAAGTGAAAAAGTGAGATGGGCTCCTCTTATTTGGTTTAAGAAGCATATTCCCAGATATAGCTTTATTACTTGGCTTGCTGTTCTTAATAGGCTTGCAACTGCGGATAGATTGGCTGCTTGGACCTCCTCTCCTGGGTTTTCCAATGTTAGTAGCTGTGTTCTTTGCTTGCATCCTTCAGAATCTTCTGAACACCTGTTTGCTTCTTGCCCTTATTCTAGCTTTATTTGGCAGAATTTGGTTGGTTTGTGTGGCTTGGTGTCTTCTCCTAGGAACTGGAATCAACTTATCTCCTGGCTCCTTGTGAAAGCTAGGAAAGGTTACTTCTTGAGCCTTATGTTGAAGCTTATGTTCAGCTCGTTTGTCTATCATATCTGGAGAGAGAGAAATAATCGAGTCTTTGAGGGCAAAATGAGGGACAAGAAAGTGGTCTTGGCTTGCATTAGAAATGCCATTAAAGGTAGATTTTTGAGTCTTAAAGGGTTTTCTGTGACTGAAGATAACAAAACCATTCAGCTTGCCTGGGGATTGAATGCCTCTATTTTTGACAATTAAGCTTGGTTCTTCTGTTTCTTTAGGATGTTATCACTTGTAATCTTCTGTTAGTGTTTGGGTGCCTCCAGCTTGTGTGTTGGCTGGTTCCTTTTTATTTGTGTCTTTTTCCTGGGGTATGCCCCTTGTATATTTGTTTGTTTCTTCTTCGGTTTATACAATTTTTTATTTTACCGAAAAAAAAAATCCACAAGGCCAATTTGGTACAGTCTTCTAGCTAAATGTGGTTTGAGCAGCCCCCACTCCAACTTGTGTCAATGGATCTCCTGGCTTTTAGTTAAGGCCAAAGGTAAGTCCCTTGTTAGCGCCATTCTGAAGCTTTTGTTCACAGCCTTCATCTACCATATTTGGAGGGAGAGGAACCTCAGAATCTTCCAGGGAAAAATCAGGGATAATGCTGTTTTGATCACGGTTATCTCAAGCTCCATTAGGGATAGGCTTTAGTTGCTTAGGGGTGTCCTTGCCTCAGAGTTGAACCTGTGTCTCCAAGCTACTTGGGATCTCAATCTTTTGATTTTTGAGCCTCCTCAGGGGATGAGTTTGTTAATATATTTCTTTCTATTGAGGGGTTTGGTTTGTTTTTTTAATGCGTTGAGATTTAATTAGCTTATTTATTCGGGTTTAGATTTGTTTTGGCTTTAGCTAGCCAGACTTATCTCTTTTTTGGCTTTGTAGCTTTGTATTTCCTGGGGTATGCCCGTTGTATATTTGTTTGTATTTTTTGGGTTAAAACATTTTTTTGCTTACCGAAAAAAAACACTTCACATTGGGTCTTTTTGACTCCGTATGGTACTAGAAGCACAAAAAATGATCAAAATACTCCAAATTATTATCCAAAACGTGTATTAGGTGCCAAATGTCAGTTCGAGTACATGTCATGCCCAAAAGAATCAAGTTTAGCCAAGTCTATCTAGTTTGGGCCTAAAAATGTCTCATTGCATCTTTTGGACTGCGTATGGCACTAGAAGCTCCTAAAATGATCACAACACTCCAAATTTGTATCTCAAATGTGTATTGGGCGTTAAAAGTCATTTCGAGTGCATGTTATGCCCAAAAGATCTAAGTCTAGTCAAGTTCATCTAGTTTGGGCCTAAACACATCCCATCGGGTCTGTTTGACTTCATATTGCACTAGAAGCGCCTAAAACGACCACAACACTCCAAATTCTAATCCCAAACATGTATTGGGTGTCAAAAGTCAGTTCGAGTATATACCATGCCCAAAAGAGCAAGTTTAGTGAAGTTCATCTCGTTTGGGCCTAAACACGTCTCTTTGGTTCTTTTTGACTCCGTATGGCAATAGAAGCACCTAAAACGACCACAACAATCTGAATTCTTATCCCTAAACTTGTATTGGGTGTCAAAAGTCAGTTTGAGTATATTACATACCCGAAAGAGCCAAGTTTAGCCAAGTTCGTCTAGTTTCAGCCTAAACATGTCGCATTGGGTCTTTTTGTATCCGTATGGCACTAGAAGCACATAACATGACCACAACACTCCATATTATTATCCCAAATGCATATTGGGTGCCAACGGTCAGTTCGAGTGTTTGTCATGCCCAAAAGATTCAAGTTTAGCCATGTTCATCTAGTTTGGGTCTAAACACGTCCCATTGCGTCTTTTTGACTTTGTATGGCACTAGAACCACCTACAATGATCACAACACTCGAAATTCTTATCCCAAACATGTATTGGGTGCCAAAGGTCAGTTCGAGTACATACCGTGCCCAAAAGATCCAAGTTTAGCCAAGTTCATCTAGTTTGAGCCTAAAAACATCTCATAGCGTCTTTTTGACTACGTATGGCATTAGAAGTTCCTAAAATGATCACAACACTCCAAATTTTTCCAAACATGTAAATGGGTGTCAAAAGTTAGTTCGAGTGCATGCCATGCCCAAAAGATCCAAGTTCAGCCAAGTTCATCTAGTTTGGGCCTAAAATATCTCATTGCGTCTTATTGATTTTGTATGGCACTAGAAGCACCTAAAATGATTACAACACTCCAAATTCTTGTACCAAACATATATTGGTGTCAAAAGTCAATTCGAGGGTATGCACTGCCCAAAACATCCAAGTTTAACCAAGTTCATCTACTTTGGGCCCAAAACTTACTTAATTCAACCCATTAGTAACGTTGACTTGAACCAAGTTGTACTGGACTCGTGCTGCACTTATCGCAAAGCTTTGATGTCCTTGTAGACCTTCACTAGCTGAATTGACTAAGCCTTGAAAATGGTGGACTAAAGCTTGTGAAGCTTCTTAGACCGCGACCTTGTTATTGGTCCTTGAGGCATGTCAATTGAACTAGAAACCTCTTGAACTTGCTCCTTGCCTTCTTGATTATGCTCATCTTTAAGATGTTGAATCCTTGGGACTTTGTGTGTAGGTTGAGCCTTAACATTTCCACTCTCCTCAAAAGGATTCGACCTCGAATCTAATGCATCACCTACATCAAAAGGACTTAAACCAGCCACATTAAAAGAAGCACTAACATTATACTCACCTGGCAGGTCAACTTTGTATGCGTTAACATTAATCGTTTCAAGAATTTGAAAAAAACCACGCCTCTTGGGCTTAACATGGAGTTTCTTTGAAATGGAAACCTCTCTTTACGAAATGCACCCCAACCCAATCTCCCAGCTGAAAAATCATTGGTTTTCGTCCCTTATTCACACGTGAAGCGACTTGAGCATTTTGCTTTTCAATCTTCTCTTTAACTTGCTACTGTAACTTCTTCACCAAATCTACCTTAGAATTAGCATCAACACTCACAAAATTGTTAGGTGGCAATGGTAATAAATCAATAGGAGTGAGCGGATTAAATCCATAAACGATCTCAAATGGAGAACAATGAGTAGTGCTATAAACAGCCCTATTGTAAGCAAACTCCACAAATGGCAAACAATCCTCCCATGTCCTAATATTCTTTTCTTTGATTGCCCTAAGTAAAGTTATCAACGTCCTATTAACTACCTCAGTTAGCCCATCAATTTGAGGATGACAAGTACTTGAAAACAATAACTTAGTTCCTAACTTTCCCCATAACACACATGAAAAGTGACTCAAAAACTTAACATCTCTATCACTAACAATGCTCTTAGGTATGCCATGTAATAGCACAACTTCTTTGAAAAATAAATCAGCAATCAACTTAGTATCATCGGTTTTATGACATGGTATAAAATGAGTCATCTTACTAAATCTATCAACCACGACAAAGATACTATCACGGCCTTTCCTAGTTCTAGACAATCCAAGCACAAAATCCATAGACAACTTTGTCCAAGGTTCACTAGGAACATGTAGTGGTGTATACAACCCATGTGGTTTCAACCTAGACTTAGCTTCTCTACATGTAATGCAATGCTCACAAACCTTATGCACATCATGTTTCATACCAGGCCAAAAGAAATATGCTAACAGCATCTCGTAGGTCTTATTTACCCCAAAATGCCCCATTAAGCCTCCTCCATGTGCTTCCTTAATCAACAATTCCCTCATAAAACACTTAGAAATTCACAACCTATTTCTCTTAAACAAGAAACCATCAAACAAGTAAAAATCATCCAAAAAGCCCCATGATCACAAGATGCATATATTTCACCAAATTCATCATCATATTGATACAACTCCTTAATATGCTCAAAACCCAACAATTTATCACTAAGAGAATTACGTAGAGTATACCTTCTGGATAATGCATCTGCAACTACATTCTCTTTACCTTGCTTATATACTTAACCACATATGAGAATATTTCAATAAACTCCACCCATTTAGCATGCCTACGGTGCAGCTTATCTTGACCCTTTAAATGCTTTAGACTTTCATGGTCAGTGTGTATCACAAACTCCCTAGGCCATAAATAATGCTGCCATGTTTGCAAAGCTCGAACCAAAGCATATAATTCCTTGTCATATGTTGGATACTTCAAGGCTGCCCCACTTAACTTCTCACTAAAGTACATTAGGGGTCTTTGGTCCTGCATCAAAACAGCTCCAATTCCTATGCCACTAACATCACATTCGATCTCAAAAAATTTATCAAAGTTAGGTAAAGCAAGCAAAGGTGCAGCACACAATTTATCCTTAAGTTCATTAAATGCATGTTCTTGCGCCTCACTCCAAACAAAACCAACATTTTTCTTAACTAAGTCATTAAAAGGTGCGTATATTGTGCTAAAATCCCTAATGAATCTCCTATAGAAACCAGCAAGCCCATGAAAGCTCCTCACCTCACTAGCATTCGTAGGTCTTGGCCATTCCTTAATGGCTTTTACCTTGTCCTCATCAATCTCAATACCTTGACTAGACACTACAAAACCAAGAAAATTAACACTTTCCATGCAAAAAATACACTTCTTAAGCTTAGCATACAACTTTTCTTGCCTAAGTATGTCTAGTACTTGACGCACATTCAGGATATGATCATCTAAGTACCTAGAGTAAATGAGAATAACATCAAAGTAAACAACAAAAACTTTCCCAAGTACTCACGTAACATGGTTCATCAATCTCATGAATGTGATAGGTGCATTAGTAAGACCAAATGGCATAACAAGCCACTCATACAACCCATACTTTGTCTTAAACGTTGTCTTCCATTCATCTCGAACATTCATTTGAATTTGATTATAACCAGATTTCAAGTCTATCTTAGTGAACAAACAAGAACCATATAATTCATCAAGCATGAAACCTAACCTAGGAATAGGGTGATGATACTTTACAGTGATTTTATTGATGGCTCGACAGTCCACACACATCCTCTATGTTCCATCCTTCTTTGCCACAAGAATAACAGGAACCGAGCAAGGACTTAGACTCTCCCTCACATACCACTTAGCTAGCAACTCTTCCACTTGTTTTTGGATCTCCTTTGTCTCACTTGGGTTTGTTCTATATGCTGGCCTATTGGGTATGGAAGCACCAAGAATGAAGTCAATTTGATGTTCTATACCTCTAATTGGTGGTAAACCACTTAGCATCTCCTCAGGAAACAAATCTTGCTGCCCCTCTTTCTTGGAGTTACTTTTCCACCTTGATGGCAATGTGCACCATCTCTTCTAACTCCATATAAGGTTGCAAATCCACTCGGTCAGCTATCTCCTTGTTCAAACCAGCCAAGAAACGTGCCATAGTGGTCTCCATATCCTCCTCTATATCAGCCCTAGTCATGAGCATTTCCATCTCAATGTAGTAATCATCCACACCCCTACTGCCTTGTCTAAGAACTTGAAGTTTTTGCACAAGTTCCTATGAAAATGCCTAGGTACAAATCTCTTCCACATTGTAGACTTGAGATCATTCCAAGTCTCAATTGTATTCTCCAAATTTCTTCTTCTACTTGTCACCAGTTGATCCCACCAAGCTATAGCATAACCTGAAAACTGGGTGACGCCAACTTGACCTTCTTCTCCTCACTAAATTGATGACAATCAAATATGAGTTCCACCTTATTTTCCCATTGTAAATAGGCCTCCGGATCTGATTTACCTTAAAAATGAGGTATTTTAAGTATAATGCTTCCCAAATTTCTATCTACAAAATCGTCATTGCCTCGGTTTCAACCAACTTTCTCGCATTCTCCCTCTACCTCAACCAAAACTGCGACCTCTTTTCCTCCTCTAGGCATGACCCTTCCAAATTTTTTTTTTTTCGGTAAAATAAAAAATTGTATAAACCGAAGAAGAAACAAACAAATATACAAGGGGCATACCCCAGGAAAAAGACACAAATAAAAAGGAACCAGCCAACACACAAGCTGGAGGCACCCAAACACTAACAGAAGATTACAAGTGATAACATCCTAAAGAAACAGAAGAACCAAGCTTAATTGTCAAAAATAGAGGCATTCAATCCCCAGGCAAGCTGAATGGTTTTGTTATCTTCAGTCTCAGAAAACCCTTTAAGACTCAAAAATCTACCTTTAATGGCATTTCTAATGCAAGCCAAGACCACTTTCTTGTCCCTCATTTTGCCCTCAAAGACTCGATTATTTCTCTCTCTCCAGATATGATAGACAAACGAGCTGAACATAAGCTTCAACATAAGGCTCAAGAAGTAACCTTTCCTAGCTTTCACAAGGAGCCAGGAGATAAGTTGATTCCAGTTCCTAGGAGAAGACACCAAGCCACACAAACCAACCAAATTCTGCCAAATAAAGCTAGAATAAGGGCAAGAAGCAAACAGGTGTTCAGAAGATTCTGAAGGATGCAAGCAAAGAACACAGCTACTAACATTGGAAAACCCAGGAGAGGAGGTCCAAGCAGCCAATCTATCCGCAGTTGCAAGCCTATTAAGAACAGCAAGCCAAGTAATAAAGCTATATCTGGGAATATGCTTCTTAAACCAAATAAGAGGAGCCCATCTCACTTTTTCACTTGCTGGAGCCAGTTTCCTATAAGTGTGCCCCACAGAGAAAAGACCAGAGGGAGAAAGAGTCCAAATCCAAGAGTCCAAAGAGGACTCTTTAGGAGGGGGAAGATGGATCTCTCTAATAGTGATAAGCTCATGGGAGCTAGAAATAGGCCAGTTCCAAGCTGCATTCTGGATCACTGAGCTGACCTTGGTAGTCCAATCCCAACCTGTACCAAAATAAATCCTAGGACCAAACCTTTGAGAAAGAGCCCCCAAAGGGTGCCAAGGGTCCAATAGAAGAGAGATCTGCTCCCCATTTCCCACAAGAGCTTTGCAATACCCAGCAAACTTGTCTCTGATTTTCAGAATTTTCCTCCAACTCCAAGAAGGATTAGTGGCAAGCTTAACCAAGAAGATAGAGCTCTTCTTGATCAAGAAAAACTTGCACCAATCCTTCCAAAGGGAAGCTTTATCCAAAGAGACCAGGAACCAGAAATGCTTAGCCACAGCCACTTCATTAGCTAGAGAGAGATCTCTAAGGCCCAAACCTCCTTGGGACTTATCAAGGCACAAGTCACTCCAAGCCACTTTAGCACCAGAATGCTTTACAGCTGAAGCGTTCCACAAGTAATTCCTAATAACCACCTTAATCATATTTAAGATTTTCTTGGGAAGAATAAATAAGCCAGCCCAGTATTGAAAGATAGCATAGAGCACGGATTTAACCAACTGTAATCTTCCAGCATAAGAAAGGTAGTTAGACTCCCAAGACTTCACCCTAGCTGTGATATGGTCTACTAGGGTGATACAATCTGTTTTTCTAAGCTTTGAGGAAATCAAAGGAACCCCCAAGTATCTCATAGGTAGCTCCCCAATGCTGAAATTGCACAAGTCCAGAATTGCTTGAGAAGTGGAAGGATGGACCCCAGACATGAAAATCTGACTTTTTTGTAGATTAGGTTGAAGACCAGACATGGCCTCAAACAAGTTTAAGCTCTCCATAATAAGATGAACAGAAGTAATATCACCCTTACAGAAGATAAAGAGATCATCAGCAAAGCACAAGTTAACAATACCAAGCTCCTTACACCTCCAGTGATAGCCAAAGTCCGCTTGATGAGAAGCATGCTTGAGAATACCAGAAAGAACCTCCATAACCAACACAAACAGATAGGGAGAGATAGGATCACCCTGTCTAAGCCCTTTAGCACCAGAGAAGAAGCCAGTCAACTCCCCATTGACCACAATAGAGAAAGAAGGAGAGGAGATACACTCCATCACACAGTTAGAGAAATGATCAGGAAACCCCAAGCAGTCAAAGATTCTCCCGATACTCTCCCAATTCAAGCTATCATAAGCCTTTTTTATATCAACCTTGAAAGCACATCTGGGACTATTAGAAGGCCTATGGTAACCTCTAACCAGCTCTTGAGATAAGAGGATGTTGTCAGCGATTCTCCTCCCTGGCACAAAAGCAGTCTGGTTGCTACTAATAAGATCAGGGAGCACTCTTTTAAGTCTATCAGCAAGCATTTTAGAAATGCATTTATAAACAACATTACAACAAGATATAGGCCTAAAGTCACCAACCTTAGAAGGATTGGGGACCTTAGGAATAAGAGCAATGGCAGTAGAGTTAACCTGTTTCAATAAAGATTGGGAGCTAAAAAACTCCAAAACAGCCTTAGTAACATCTTTGCCCACAACATGCCAACATCTTTTGAAGAAACCAGCAGAGAAGCCATCTGGACCAGGGGCTTTACTACTCCCCAAACTAAAGATAGTTGTGTGAACGTCTTCCTCTGTATAAGGGTGGTTGAGGATAGCTAAGTGAGCTTGAGAGAGCTTATTAGGGAGAATCTGAGAGAGAACACTCCAATCCACCTCCTGGTCAATGTGAGAAGTCCCAAGAAGATTCCTATAATAAGAAAGGATTTGATCTTTGATAGCCTGGTCATCAGTAATAAGGTCACCCTCCTCATTAACCAACTGATTAATTCTTGATCTGACTCTATTCTTCTTTAGTTTCTGAAAAAAGAAAGAGGAATTCTGATCACCCAAGGCAAGCCAATCAACTCTGCTTTTTTGCCTCAGAAAATCTTCTTCTGCATTCCTGAGCTTAGTGAAATCAGCTAATCTAATTTTCTCCTCCTCTTGAAGAGAGACAACACTAGGAGAGGCAATAAGGTCAGCTTGCACTTTAGAGAGGGCTTCTCTAGCCATAAGAGCCCTTTTAGAAATATCTGAGCAAAAAGAGGCATTAAATTTCTTAAGAGCAAATTTAACAGATTTAAGCTTCTTATAGAGACAAAACATGGCTGTCCCAAACACCTCAATCTCCCACGCATCCTTAAGAACAGCCCAGAAGCCTTCGAAATCCATCCAAAAATCAAAGAACTTAAAAGAAGGCTTAGGTCTTGCTGAGTTAGCCCTAAGCTGAATAATAATAGGAGAGTGATCAGAGATACCCGGGGTGTGAAAATGGCAAGAAGTAGCAGGAAACAACATAGCCCAATCACCGTTAACCAGGGCTCTATCGAGCTTGCGCATCTTGCTACCCTCACCAACTTGACCATTCCACCAGGTGAATTGACAGCCACTATAAGGGAGGTCGAGAACCTCCAAATGATCAAGACAAGAAGCAAAGTCAATTGAGCTATCATTCCACTTGAAATCACCACCACAATGCTCAATAGGCTTCAAAATAGCATTAAAGTCACCAAGAATTAGCCAAGGCTTCCCCTGACTTAATGTCTTATGAGAGCCAAGTTTTTCCCACAAAGGCTTCCTGGAGATAGCATCATTGGCTGCATACACCACAGAGACAAAGAAATCTGTCTTTTCATGGAGAATGGTTAGCTTACAAAACATAGCTTGATCAAAGGCATCAATTAGAAGAACATCCAAAATCTTGGGATCCCAAGCTAAAACAATTCTACCTTTGCTAGTAGGAGAATGGTTAGCAAAGGTAGCCCAATTGGGAAAAACAGATCTAGAAAGTCCAGCAAAATTATTACACTTGATCTTAGTCTCAACTAAAGCACAAAAAGATAATTTAAAGTCTTTACAAAGTTTTCTAACTTCAGCTTGCTTTAGAAGGCCATTAAGCCCTCTTATATTCCAAGAAGCTAAATTAATCATAAAAAGGGGGGGAGAGAGTCACCATTCTCAGGGGGAGCCTGAGTAACTTGATCAGCCAATAAGAAAAAGCCTTCAGCCGTTCGCTTCTTTTTCAACCTCTTCAAAGCTGATTTAGAGAGCTTGGGAGAAGGACCAGGTTGGATAGTGATATTGACAATTGAGGAAGCTTTGGGGGGAGCCAAACTCAATGTAGAGTCAGAAGAGGCTTGAGGCTCATTTTTATCCTCACAAGGCACAATGAGACCCTTACCCTTCCTTTTGCTAACCACCTGAGTCCATTCATTGACTTGGTCTTCCACATGGATGGTATTAAGAGGAAAGGGAGGAGAGATTTCACCCTTTGGCTCCTCATAAACCATAAGCTCCCTATTATCTTGGGGAGAAGAATCTTTGCTAGCGGTTTCTTCCTCACTAGCTAGATTATTCTTAGGGGCCACTTTAGCATCACAATCATGACCAAAGAGGCAACATTTAGCACATCTCTTAGGTAGACACTCATACTCCACCTCCACCACCACTGGATCCCATCCGTCAAGGCCAAGGTCAATGGTGAAAAACTTAATCAAATCAGAGGAGGCTGAAATTTTCACACAAACTCTAGCATAATCATGTCTATAACCAGAGGCAGTAGCATTGTCAGAGTGAGAAGGGATACCCACAGCACTAGCAATGTGACTTAGAGCTTCTTCAGTCCATAATTCAATTGGAACATTCCACAATTTAACCCAAATTGGAAGGGTTGAAAGTTTCTCCTTTGAGAATTTAACATTTGGCTGCCACTCTTGAAGCACAACAGGCCTACCTAAGAGGTGCCAAGGTCCATCTTCTAAGACTGAGTTTCTATCCTCCACAGAGCCAAATTTGAAATAGAAAAGGCCTCTGGCAGCCGAGACCTCCTGAATTCCTCTTTTAGCCCAAAGTTGCAAAGCAATTTTCTTAACTAAGTGTAAAGGAGCTGCCCTTCCAACAAAGTAGCCAACAAGGCAGCCTTCCCACCTAGAAAAATTCTCTTTAGTAATATAATCAGGAAGCTTAACTGTGACATTACCATTTTCCGTAAAGGAAGAGCTCACATAACCTAAGCTTAGCTTCTTTTTCAGGTTACCTTTAACCTTTTCAGCCCATGAACCAGCCGGTTTCTCATGAGCAACACTCTTATTAGCTAAAAGGTCTTTATAAACTCTATTCTCATGCAGCTTTTCAGAAGAAGAAGTTGGGGAAGGAGGAGAAGAGCTCACCTTCTGTTTTCCATTAGAATCTGGTTTAGGAGAGGGAGAGATTTCTCCAAGCTCAAACCCACGACCATGGCAGCCCTTGACATCTTTGGTAGAAGTCAAATCCACCTTGTCACTCACAATCAAAGCTGAGGTTGAGCTAAGGGAGGAGAGAGGATCTGCCACCAGCTTTGGAACTCCACCCACGTTCACATCATTGTCATAGAAAAGAGAAATATCTTCTTTCTCTTTCCCTTCAATCAAAACACCATCTACTTTCTCTTTCCCCTTAGACAAAGAAGCTGCCACCTGTCGCCCTAAGGGGCTGTCCACGTCATGATGGGAGAGAGGAGCCTTCTCTAATAAATAATTACCTTTTTGAGTGTCCTTTCCTTTATTTGAAAGGATAGTAGTAGATTGTTGACCAAGTTGAAGCTTGGGAGCTAGAGCCTCACTCTTCCCCAAGCTGACCACATCACACCCACTTGCCAAAAAGGAGCTGTCACTTCTCCCTTTTGATATGTTTGGCAGCTGCTTTTCCTCTTCTCCAAGCAAGATGATTTGAGACAAGCTTGATTTGTCTTCTATCAAAGGACACTCATCATTACCTTTGACAGAGAGGTAATGAGTATCATCTTCAACCTTTGGAGCTCTAGGCAAGCTGGTTGATCTCCGAGCACCACCTCTAGCTCCTCCTCTTATGCTACTTCTCTTTAGACTTGAACGAAGTTGGTCTGAAAGAGTCAGCTCAAGTAGATTGCTCTGATTGTGATCAGAAGAAATAAAATTGTCTCTAAGCTTTGAATGCTCAGAAATAATCTCTTTTGCAACTAATAAACTCGAAGCTTCCTTGGACTGAGCTTCTAACTTCCCAGGCTCATCAAAACCACTCTCTGGTCCAAATTTCTTCGTATTAGAACCTTGCTTAAGAGCATTAAAACCAATAACATGGGTTTTAGCTTCCCTAGCTCCCTTAGTAACCATATCATTCAAAACAGCATGGCCATTGAAAGACACTCCAAGCTTAGCTTGCCCACTAGCTGAATCTTTCTTAACACCACCTGAAACTTGCTTACCAACTTCTGCAGCATGCTTAATGTACTCATCATTAACCATTGTTAGAGGTCGTGGCCTCCCCTAAGGGAGGGAGAGGCTAAAACAAAAATGAGAATTCTAGAGAGAGGGGAGAGTTTCTCTCACTAAAAAAAGGTGAATATGATTCCTCCTTTGGAATCTACTTGACCTTCCAAAAATTGTATCATCATCATCCTCATTATAAGCAAAATATTTATCTTCCAAGTCATCAACTTGAGATATTCGTTTTGTGCCTCCTCATCGCCTCTCGTTGTGATTTGGTGTTGCTCTTTCAACCGCCTGCAACCTTGCATCCATACGCTCTAATGCATCCCTCATGGCCTCCATATTTCGATTAAAATGTGTAAACTCTCCTCGTTGAGCCTCACGTAGCATAGCATCAGGAACATGACCAACATCATTATCTCCACTTTGGTTTGACATTACTGCTATAGAATGTAAGAAACAAAAATAATTCAAGGACCTCACAAGCACTCCCTCATGTGTTTACACTCAAAAGATGGGGGTCACTCATGTTTAACTAAAAAAAAATCACTCATGGTTTTCTTCACATCACTCTAGCTTATTCTTTCATGTTCTTAGGAGAATCACACTTTTAAAACAATTCAAATAGCTTGTAATGTGGAAAATTTCAAAACTGAAATTTTCAAAACAAGTTGAACAGGAAACAAATTTAGGAAAGTAACGATATTAGGAAACTAACAAATTTTAGGAAAGTAATGAAATTAGGAATGTAAAGAATTTAGGAAAGTATCTAATTTTAGGAAAGTAACTAATTTAGGAAAAAAATGAATTTAGGAAAGAGACTAATCTAGAAAAGTAGTGAATTTAAGAAAGAAGAGAATTTAGGAAAGTATGAATTTAGGAAAAAAAAATTAGGAAAGTGACCAATTTAGAAAGTAATGAATTTAGAAATAAAGAAGTTCCTAGAATTAGGAAAGTAACAAATTTAGAAACAAATATTTTCCTAGAATTAGGAAAGTAACTATTTTTGTTCCCTTCTTTTTTTTTCGAACGAAATTCTTTTTTCTTCTCCTTTTTTGATACGTGCTTTTTTTTGCACGAATTTTCTTCTTTTTTTCGTGAACTACAACTATAAACCCAAATTGATTTCAAAAGAACAAGAAAAATGCAAGAAATCAAAATTAAAGAAACAGAATTTTAAAGAGATAAAACCTGATCTAGAGCCAAAGCTCTGATACCAAATGATACGGAACCTCCAAGAATAAGCTTGAGAACCCCTTTATGTGTAGGAACCCCCGAAGTATTAACGTGAAAACTCCAATACCCAATTCGACAACAACCCCTAAGAAAATGCTAGAAAAACAGATTTCTTAGATAAATGATCAAGAACTTTTAATAAAGAAAAACTTGAATGTTTCTTAAAGCATGTATTCTACTCAAGAACACAAAGATAAAAGCAAAACAATATTTTGGTTTTTCTTAAATTAAAATTCTGGGCCCTTAAAACATTCTTCCAAGGCATATTTATAGCATTTACAAAGGTTTCCTAAAATCCTAAAACTCAAGAATAGGAAACTAACCTAATTATATTTTTTAAAAATGATTAAGAATAGACTATATCAAGCTAAATAAAACTAATGGACTCTAAATAAAGTCAAATTTCGTTCAGCCCAAGAGGTAACACAAAAATGGCTCATTACATACTTAATTCAACCCATTAGTAACGTTGACTTGAGCCAAGTTGTACTGGACTCGTGCTGCACTTATCCCAGAGCTTTGATGTCTTTGTAGACCTTCACTAGCTGAATTGATTAAGCCTTGAAAATGGTGGATTAAAGCTTGTTGAGGCTTCTTAGACCGCAACCTTATTATTGGTCTTTGAGGAATGCTAATTGGACTAGAAACCTCTTGAACATGCTCCTTGCCTTCTTGATTATGCTCATCTTTAAGATGTTGAATTCTTGGAACTTGGTGTGTAGGTTGATCCTTAACACCTTGGCTTCATTTTGGACCTCCTTTGTTCGGAAAATCTCTATTTTCTCATGTGCAGCCATACCCAATCTCCAGGTTCAAAAATAATTTTTTTCCTTCCTTGTTTGCATGCTTGGCATAATGCTTGGTTCTCTTTTCAATGTTGAGTCGTGTCTTCACATAGATATTCCTCACAAATTCAGCTTTCTTTTTGCCATCTAAGTTAACATTTTTTGTCATGGGTAAAGGAAGCAAATCCAAAGGAGTTAGTGGATTAAAACCATATACAACTTTAAGTGGGGAATATTGTGTTGCCGAATGCACATGTCTATTGTATGCAAACTCTACATATGGTTAACACTCCTCCCATGACTTCAAGTTCTTTTAGATGATAACTCTTAATAAGGTGGACAAAGTTTTATTTACTACCTCGGTTTGACCATCGGTTTGAGGGTGACAAGTGATTAAAATAAGAGTTTTATTCCTAGTTTACCCCATCAAGTCTTCCAAAAGTAGCTTAAGAACTTAGAAATCCCTATCCGAAACTATAGTTCTAGGCATACCATGCAGTCTAACTATCTCCCTAAAGAACAAATCAGCTATATGAGAGCATCATCGGTTTTATTACATGGAATGAAGTGTGCCATCTTAGAAAATCTATCTACCACCACAAAAATAGAATCTTTTCCTTTCTTAGTTCTAGGTAACCCTAAGACAAAATCCATCAAAATATTGACCCAAGGTTCCCTAGGTATCTCCAATGGTGTGTACAATCCATGGGGTTTAATCTTTGACTTAGCTTGTTTACACTTCGCACACCTTTCACAAATATTTTCTACATCTCTTCTCATATGTGGCCAAAAGAAGTGCTCATGCAAAATGTCTAGTGTCTTAGCTATACCATAGTGCCTCATCAAACCACCCTCATGTGCTTCCCTAACTAGCAACTCTCTCAATGAACTCTTAGGCACACAAAGTTAATTTTCCCTAAACAAGTAACCATCATGCCTATAAAATTTATGAAAAACAACCTTTTCACATGCGTTAAACACATTGGCAAAATCAGGATCATCATTATACAAACCTTTAATGTGTTCAAAATAAGCAATTTTGCATCTAGGGTAGAGAGTAGTGTATACCTTCTTGACAGAGCATCAACCACAATGTTATTTTTCCCTTGCTTATACTTGATTACATATGGAAAGGTCTCTATGAATTCCACCCACTTGGCATGCCGTTTGTTGATCTTGTGTTGTCCCTTCAAGTGCTTCAAGGATTCATGATCCGTGTGAATCACAAATTCTTTAGTCCACAAGTAGTGTTGCCATGTTTCCAAAGCTCTCACCAAAACATACATCTCCTTGTCATATGTTGGATAGTTCAACACAGCCCAATTGAATTTCCTACTAAAGTAGGCAATTGGTCGATCCTCTTGCATTAGGACAGCACCCATACCTAAACCTGAAGCATCACACTCAATTCGAAGGTTTTAGCAAAGTTAGGTAAATCAAGTAAAGGTGCATTGGTTAGTTTTTCTTTGAGCAAATTAAATGCCTTTTCTTGTTCACTACCCCACCTAAATCCAACATTCAATTTAATGACTTCGGTTAAGGAAGCATTAACGTGAAAACCCCCAATAACCAATTCGGCAACAACCCCTAAGAAAATGCTAGAAAAAACATATTTCTTAGATAGATGATCAAGAACTAGAATAAATAAAACTTGTTTTTGAATTCCAGTTTCGAAACACTCCACAAGAAGGTGATCAATCTACTTGAATGTTTCTTAAAACATGTATTCTACTCAAGAACAAAAAGATAAAAGCAAAACAACCTTTTGTTTTTTTCTTAAATTAAAATTCTGGACCCTTAAAACATTCTAGCAAGGCATATTTATAACATTTACAAAGGTTTCCTAAAATCTTAAAACTCAAGAATATGAAACTATTATATTTTTTAAAAATAATTAAGAATAGACTATATCAAGCAAAATAAAACTAATGGACTCTAAATAAAGTCAAATTTTGTTCAGCCTAAGAGGTGACGCAAAAATGGTCCATTACATACTTAATTCAACCCATTAGTAACGTTGACTTGAACCAAGTTGTGTTAGACTCGTGCTGCACTTATCCAAAAGCTTTGATGTCCTTGTAGACCTTCACTAGCTGAATTGACTAAGCCTTGAAAATGGTGGATTAAAGCTTGTTGAAGCTTCTTAGACCGCGACCTTGTTATTGGTCCTTGAGGCATGCTAATTGGACTAGAAACCTCTTGAACTTGCTCCTTGCCTTCTTGATTATGCTCATCTTTAAGATTTTGAATCCTTGGAACTTGGTGTGTAGGTTGATCCTTAACATTTCCCCTCTCCTCAAAAGGATTCGACCTCGAATCTAATGCATCACCTACATAAAAAGGACTTAAATCAGCCACATTAAAAGAAACACTAATATTATACTCACCTGACAGGTCAACTTTGTATGCGTTGTCATTAATCCTTTCAAGAATTTGAAAAGGACCATCGCCTCTTGGGCTCAGCTTGGACTTTCTTTGAAGTGGAAACCTCTCTTTACGAAAATGCACCCAAACCCAATCTCCCGACTGAAAAATCATTGGTTTTCGACCCTTATTCACACGTGAAAGAGCTTGAGCATTTTGCTTTTCAATCCTCTCTTTAACTTGCTTATGTAACTTCTTCACCAAATCTACCTTAAAATTACATCAACACTCACAAAATTGTTAGGTGGCAATGGTAATAAATCAATAGGAGTGAGCGGATTAAATCCATAAACAATCTCAAATGGAGAACAATGAGTAATGCTATGAACGGCCCTATTGTAAGCAAACTCCACTAATGGCAAACAATTCTCCCATGTCCTGAAGCCTTTGCTTGATCCACCAATTACCCCATGTCCTGAAGCCTTTGCTTGATCCACCACTAATGGCAAAGACTCACGTCTTTGACTAGTGGTCAACAAGGTAATTTCCCTGAGTATAATGCTGTGGTCCAAGATCTTGAACTTCATCTTTTACTCAAGGAATTAGTACAGAGATCCTTCCCCCTCTCCCTTTGGAGAACAATGGTATCTTTGATAAACTTTGTAAAGCTGCCCCAACTAGTAACCCTACTCCTAAGGGATCTTGGGCTGAAAAAGTTATGCAAAATCAGGGGCAAAAGCTTCACTTGGCTTATGAAGAAACTACAATATTTGAAGAAGAAAAAATTACAGTCATGCTACCAGGTTGCATATCCAAAGAAAGCTTTGCAAAATGGGGAAGTTGTCTTGTGGGTTTCTTTGTGGGTAAGTCCTCACCTTTGCAATTGGTTAAGACTATCTCCATGCAATTATGGTGCAAAAAAGGTTTAGTTGAGGTCTCGACCAACAAGGATGTATTCTTTTTCAAATTTCACTCTATTGAAGCTAGAGATCCTGTTCTTGAAGCTGGACCTTGGTTCTTATTTGGTAAGCCCATTATTCTCCAAAAGTGGCAGCCTAATGTCAAATTTTGCAAGGAGAAGGTCTCTAAGATCCCTATTTGGGTAAGGCTTTGGAATGTTTTCCTTGTACTAAGGTCAGCAGAGGCCTTGGGGCACATTGCTGGTGCTGTTGGTACTCCTCTCTATACTGACCCGTGGACAGCCAAAAGGAGGTAAATATGAGTATGCTCAAGTTTGGGTTGAAATCACTACCCAAACCAGGGTGGTTAAGCACTTTGATATTGATCTTGGATTGGATGGGTGGTTCCCTATTTATGTCCAAGTTGAATATGAAGCTCTACCTAAAAGATGCCACAAGTGTAACATCTTTGGCCATGATTGTAATGCGGTTCCCTTAGTCCATAAACCTAAACCTTCCCTTCCCCCTCAAGCCCCTAACCAACCAGATACTCCCCCCTCCCCTCCCCACTCCTCCAAAGAGACCTCATCTCTATCTCCTAGCCCCACCAAAATATCAACCCCCAAGCTCCCTATAATTCCCACTGCCACCATTAACCCCCCTGTCTTATCCATTACTACTCCCACTGAATCTGATTCAGGAGAAGGATGGACAGTGGTCACAAAAATAAAAATTTTCATTTAGCGGATAAAAGCTTAGCTATTGTTCCAAGTTTCAATGATTTGGAGCGTAGTTCTTTGGATAGCCCTATAGCCATGCTCCCACCCAAAGAAGAGGCTCCCCATGGTGATGAGGAGATGAAAATCGGTACTAATGAAGACAATGAGTCCCTCACCCCTGTGGCCCCTAATTCTGTGGGCCAAGATTCTAAGAGCTCCAAGAAGAAGATGAAGAAAGGGAAAGGTACCCAGGGTGAGGGGAAATTGGTTATCAAAGGTGGGGTAACCCACTGCCCAATCCATCTATGATTATCTCGCCACTTGGAATGTGAGAGGCTTCAATAGTACTACTCTCAAGCAAGCGGAGGTCAGGAAGTTGTGTAGAGACTTTCAACTGAATTTGTGCGCTTTGGTGGAAACTAAGGTGAAATTCCCAAATTTTCTTCAATTGCTCAAAGTGTGTTCCCTAATTGGCATATTCTAGCTAAGTATGATTTTTATCAAGGAGGGAGGATTTGGGTTGCTTGGGATCCAGAAATGCTCGTGGTGGAATCTATTTTTAGCTCCAATCAGATTATTTTGTGCAAAATCACTTTGAGGCTCTCAGGAATGGTTTTCTTTGCTTCTTTCGTGTATGGTTCAAACTCTAGCTCTGAGAGAATTGAGCTTTGGAACAGCCTTGTTCAGCACCATGGAAAGTGTGCTCAATCCCCTTGGATTATCACTGGTGACTTTAATAAATCTTTACACCCTAATAAGAAGGTAGGAGGCAGGATTGATAGAGAGGGTTTTTGACCGGTGGTCGAAAGAGCATGGGGAGTTGAGGGGAGGGGTTCAGCCATGTTTAAGCTGACTTCTAAGCTCAAATTAGTTAAGAAAGCTCTCAGGAGCTTTAATCAGGCCTCTTGCAATGGTATTTCAGCTAGCACTCAGCTAGCAAGGAGTAAATTGAGTGCTATCCAAGGTGCTCTTGCTTCTGACCCTTCTAATGCTTCTCTCCAAACCGAGGAAAAATTGGCTTATAATGACTTCATTGAGCTTAGAAATACCGAGGTGAGCTTCTTGAGGAAAAAAACTAGAGTGCAATGGCTAAGTTTGGGGGATCAAAACACCTCCTATTTTTTCCAAAAATTGAGGAAAAATAGGTCTAGAGCTAAAATTAATCAGCTTGAAGATCACAATGGTATCGTGTTGACTGACCCTTCTGAGATTAGCCAGCATATTGTCCAGACTTTCATAAACTCTTGGGCACTCTCAACATTGAAAGAGAGCTAGATTGGGGTATTCTTGACCCAATATTGCCTAAAAAGCTTAGTTTGCATCAGATTGAGCTTCTCAACCAGCCTATCACCAGAGAGGAGATAAAACAGATGATTTTGAGCTTTAATAGCTCTAAAGCTCCTGGTCCAGATGGGTTTTCAGCTGGCTTCTTCAAAAGAGTGTGGTATATCATTGGAGAGGAGGTTATTAAGGCTGTTCTGGAGTTCTTTGGCTCCCAATCTTTTTTAAAGCATGTCAACACTACTACTGTTTCCCTTATCCCTAAGGTCCCTAACCCCTCTAGGGTTAGTGATTTTAGGCCTATTTCTTGTTGTAATGTTATCTATAAATGTATTACTAAGCTTTTGGCAGATAAGTTGAAGTTGGTTCTCCCAGATCTAATCGGCCCGAACCAAAATGCATTTGTTCCGGGGAGAAGAATTGCTGATAACATTTTTTTATCCCAAGATCTTGTTAGAAACTACCATAGAAAGGGTAATAGCCCAAGTTGTGCCCTAAAAATTGATTTGAAGAAGGCTTATGATTCTGTGAATTGACATCTTATTTGCAGGATCCTTGATTGCTTGGGGTTCCAAGAAAATTTTACTAAGTGTGTTATGGAGTGTATTTCTACTCCTCTTTCTCTATCAATATCAATGGTGAGATGGAAGGGTTCTTTAAAGGGACCAAAGGGATCAGACAAGGAGACCCTATTTCTCCTTATTTATTTGTTTTAGTAATGGAGTTTCTTTTTGGCATCCTTTATTTTTCTGCCAAGACCCTAACTTTGAGTTCCATTGGAGGTGCAAAGAGCTCAATATAGTTAATCTTTACTTTGCGGATGATCTCTTCATTTTTTGCAAAGGAAATGTGAAACCAGTCCAAATTATTAAGGAGGGTCTCCTTCTCTTTGAAGCCTTATCTGGGTTTCAGCCTAATCTTCTTAAGAGCCAGATCTTCTTCTAAGGGGTGTCTGATACTGTCCAATAACATATTTTGGAGATTCTGCCTTTAACCATGGGTTCTTTGCCTATGAGATACCTGGGAGTCCCCCTTATTACTTCTAAGTTGGGAAAGACTGACTGTGACTCCTTGGTTGAGAATATTGTGGCCAGAATCAGATCTTGGGAAACAAAATATTTATCTTTTACTAGGAGGCTTCAATTGATCAAGTCAGTGTTGGCAGTTATGTTTCAATTCTGGTGTGGGTTGTTTATTATCCCCAAGAAGGTCATTAAATTGGTCCAAGCAGCCTTTAGGAACTATCCTTTGGAATGCTAATGAGGCGAAACAATCTAAGGCCAAACTAGCTTGGGAGGATCTTTGCTTCCCTAAATCTCAAGGGGGGTCTTGGTTTAAAGGACTTAATTCTATCCAATGAAGTTTCAGTGGCAAGGCACCTTTGGTTCTAAATCTCAAATGATTGCTATTCTTTGTGGAAGGATTGGTGCTTCAACTTCTTAGCGAAAAGAGCTCCATTTTTATTACTCCTATTGCTTCTGCTTGCTCTTGGGTTTGAAGAAAGATTCTGAAATTGAGGGATAAATTCTCTCCCTTTTGTAAAGTTACTATTGGCACTAGGGAGTCTGTGCGACTTCTTACTGATCAATGGCATCCTTTGGGGGTTCTTATTACCAAATTTGGCCCAAGGCTTCTCTCAGGTACAGGGTGGGATATTGACTCTAGAGTGAGTAAGGTGATTAGAAATGGGTGCTGGAATTGGCCCTCTTCAAACACTTTTGAGCTTATGGATATTAGAGATACCCCTCTCCCCTCTCCCAAGGGTCTAATGAGAGATTCTTGGGCTTGGACCCCTAGCAAGAAAGGGCTTTTCTCTGTTAAAGATACCTATAAAGCCCTTGCTCCGGATAGGGAGTGTGTGAGGTGGGCTAAGCTTATTTGGTTCAATCGCCATGTACCTAGGTTTAGCTTCCTCTCTTGGGTGGTTATCAAAGGCAAGTTGCTGACTAAGGATAGAATGGAACATTGGTCCATGCCTACATCTATTAGCCCGTCATGTGTATTTTGCGTGGGTGGGTGTGAGTCAGCTGAGCACCTTTTTGTGGGATGCAAATCCACAAGGCCAATTTGGGACAGTCTTCTAGCTAAATGTGGTTTGAGCAGCCCCCACTCCAACTGGTGTCAATAGATCTCTTGGCTCCTAGTTAAGGCCAAAGGTAATTCCCTTGTTAGCTCCATTCTGAAGCTTATGTTCACAGTCTTTATCTACCATATTTGGAGGGAGAGGAACCTCAGAATCTTCCATAAAAAATTAGGGATAATGCTGTTTTGATCAAGGTTATCTCGAGCTCTATTAGGGATAGACTTTGGTTGCTTAGGGTTTCCTTACCTCAGAGTTGAACCTATCTGTCCAAGCTGCTTGGGATCTCAATTTTTTTATTTTTGTGCCTCCTTAGATACTGAGTTTGTTAATTTGTTTCTTTTTATTGAGGAGTTTGGTTTATTTTTATAGTGCGTTGAGATTTAATTGGCTTATTTTTTTGGGTTTAGATTTGTTTTGGCTTTAGCTAGCCAGGCTTATCTCTTTTTTGGCTTTGTAGCTTTGTATTTCCTAGGCCATGCCCCTTGTATATTTGTTTGTATTTTTTGGGTTAATGCATTTTTTTGATTACTGAAAAAAATTTCTCCCATGTCCTAATGTTCATTTCTATGAATGCTCTAAGTAAAGTAATCAACGTCCTATTAACTACCTCAGTTTGCTCATCAGTTTGAGGGTGACAAGTAGTTGAAAACAATAACTTAGTTCCTAAGTTTTCCCATAACACACGCCAAAAGTGATTCAAAAACTTAACATCTCTATCACTAACAATGCTTTCAGGTATGCCATGTAGTCGCACAACCTCTTTGAAAAATAAATCAGCAATCAACTTAGCATCATCAGTTTTATGACATGGTATAAAATGAGCCATCTTACTAAATCTATCAACTACGACAAAGATACTATCACGACCTTTCCTAGTTCTAGGCAATCCAAACACAAAATCCATAGACAAATCTATCCAAGGTTCACTAGGAACAGGTAGTGGTGTATACAACCCATGTGGTTTCAACCTAGACTTAGCTTCTCTACATGTAATGCAATGCTCACAAACCTTATGCACATCATGTTTCATACCAGGCCAAAAGAAATATGCTAACAGCATCTCATAGGACTTATTTACCCCAAAATGCCCCATTAAGCCTCCTCCATGTGCTTCCTTAATCAACAATTCCCTCATAGAACACTTAGGAATGCACAACCTATTTCTCTTAAACAAGAAACCATCAAACAAGTAAAAATCATCCGAAACAGCCCCACGATCACAAGATGCATATATTTCACCAAAATCACCATCATATTGATACAACTCCTTAATATGCTCAAAACCCAACAATTTAGCACTAAGAGAATTAACTAGAGTATACCTTCTGGATAATGCACCTGCAACTACATTCTCCTTACCTTGCTTATACTTAACCACATATGAGAATGTTTCAATGAACTCCACCCATTTAGCATGCCTACGGTTCAGCTTATCTTGACCCTTTAAATGCTTTAGACTTTCATGGTCAGTGTGTATCACAAACTCCGTAGGCCATAAATAATGCTGCCATGTTTGCGAAGCTCGAACCAAAGCATATAATTCCTTGTCAATGTTGGATACTTCAAGGCTGCCTCACTTAACTTCTCACAAAAGTACATTAGCGGTCTTTGGTCCTGCATCAAAACAGCTCCAATTCCTATGCCACTAGCATCACATTCAATCTCAAAAGTTTTATCAAAGTTAGGTAAAGCAAGTGAAGGTACAGCACATAATTTATCCTTAAGTTCATTAAATGCATGTTCTTGTGCCTCACTCCAAAGAAAACCAACATTTTTCTTAACTAACTCATGCAAAGGTGCGGCTATAGTGCTAAAATCCATAATGAATCTCCTGTAGAAACCAGCAAGCCCATGAAAGCTCCTCACCTCACTAGCATTCTTAGGTCTTGGCCATCCATTCCTTAATGGATTTTACCTTGTCCTCACCAACCTCAATACCTTGACTAGACACTACAAAACCAAGAAAATTAACCATTTCCATGCAAAAACTACACTTCTTAAGTATTTCTAGTACTTGACGCACATGAATGATATGATCATCTAAGCACCTAGAGTAAATGAGAATATCATCAAAGTAAACAACAACAAACTTTCCCAAGTACTCACGTAACACATGGTTCATAAATCTCATGAATGTGCTAGGTGCATTAGTAAGACTAAATGGCATAACAAGCCACTCTTTTTTTTCGGTAAAATAAAAAATTGTATAAACCGAAGAAGAAACATACAAATATATAAGGGGCATACCCCAGGAAAAGACACAAATAAAAAGGAACCAGCCAACACACAAGCTGGAGGCACCCAAACACTAACAGAAGATTACAAGTGATAACAACCTAGAAACAGAAGAACCAAGCTTAATTGTCAAAAATAGAGGCATTCAATCCCCAGGCAAGCTGAATGGTTTTGTTATCTTCAGTCACAGAAAACCCTTTAAGACTCAAAAATCTACCTTTAATGGCATTTCTAATGCAAGCCAAGACCACTTTCTTGTCCCTCATTTTGCCCTCAAAGACTCGATTATTTCTCTCTCTCCAGATATGATAGACAAACGAGCTGAACATAAGCTTCAACATAAGGCTCAAGAAGTAACCTTTCCTAGCTTTCACAAGGAGCCAGGAGATAAGTTGATTCCAGTTCCTAGGAGAAGACACCAAGCCACACAAACCAACCAAATTCTGCCAAATAAAGCTAGAATAAGGGCAAGAAACAAACAGGTGTTCAGAGGATTCTGAAGGATGCAAGCAAAGAACACAACTACTAACATTGGAAAACCCAGGAGAGGAGGTCCAAGCAGCCAATCTATCCGCAGTTGCAAGCCTATTAAGAACAGCAAGCCAAGTAATAAAGCTATATCTGGGGATATGCTTCTTAAACCAAATAAGAGGAGCCCATCTGGAGCTGGAGCCAGTTTCCTATAAGTGTGCCCCACAGAGAAAAGACCAGAGGGAGAAAGAGTCCAAATCCAAGAGTCCAAAGAGGACTCTTTAGGAGGAGGAAGATCGATCATAGTGATAAGCTCATGGGAGTTAGAAATAGGCCAGTTCCAAGCTGCATTCTGGATCACTGAGCTGACCTTGGTAGTCCAATCCCAACCTGTACCAAAATAAATCCTAGGACCAAACCTTTGAGAAAGAGCCCCCAAAGGGTTCCAAGGGTCCAATAGAAGAGAGATCTGCTCACCATTTCCCACAAGAGCTTTGCAATACCCAGCAAACTTGTCTCTGATTTTCAGAATTTTCCTCCAACTCCAAGAAGGATTAGTGGCAAGCTTGACCAAAAAGATAGAGCTCTTCTTGATCCAGAAAAACTTGCACAAATCCTTCCAAAGGGAAGCTTTATCCAAAGAGACCAGGAACCAAAAATGCTTAGCCACAGCCACTTCATTAGCTAGAGAGAGATCTCTAAGGTCCAAACCTCCTTGGGACTTATCAAGGCACAAGTCACTCCAAGCCACTTTAGCACCAGAATGCTTTACAGCTGAAACGTTCCACAAGTAATTCCTAATAACCACCTTAATCATATTTAAGATCATCTTGGGAAGAATAAATAAGGCAGCCCAGTATTGAAAGATAGCATAGAGCACGGATTTAACCAACTGTAATCTTCCAGCATAAGAAAGGTAGTTAGACTCCCAAGACTTCACCCTAGCTGTGATATGGTCTACTAGGGTGATACAATCTGTTTTTCTAAGCTTTGAGGAAATCAAAGGAACCCCCAAATATTTCCTCAAAGCTTAGAAAAACAGATTGTATCACCCTAGTAGACCATATCACAGCTAGGGTGAAGTCTTGGGAGTTCTAAGTCTCACGATGAGTTCTAAAGTTTCACGAAGCTGAGCTTAGTTTAATGGAGTGAGTTCCATGCTGGAAAACCCAAAAGTCAACAATGGTGGAGATGCACTTTATAGTATAGCTTGCCCAAAAGTCAACAATGGTCAGATTTTTGGGTGAAAAGGAAGAAGATTCAGCTCTGGATTTTTCAGAGAATGGTGGAAAGAATGTTCTCATGGTAGGTGAAAGCCTTTATGGTGAAGACAAGACCAAAGATTTGACTTTCAGCTCTCCCAAAGCTGAAAAGTTAGTTGATAATGTTATCTTGACAAATGGTGGGTCCGTAGAAGCTCCTTTTTGTTCTGCCAAGAATGTTCCTCCCCAAGGTGTGAGCTCCAGCTTTAATAGTGGGGTAGGTAAGAGGGATAATGGCTCCTCTAAGCTTGGCAGCATGCTTAGAAAGGGGTCCCTGAAAGCTTTGACTAAAGCGTTTAAAGAAAAAACAAAGAATCTGCCTCTTGCTTTTCACATGCCCGATCAAGGAGGCCTTGTGATCCCTAATCATACAAAAAGCAAGGATTTTAAGCTTCAAGTTGCTCATGGTGAAGAAAGCCATACTGCTAGGGAGAGAAGCTCTCACTTCTCTCGAGAAACCAGGTGAGGGTTTTCTGTTGCTCCTCCTCTGGGAGGAGCTGAGCTTAGTTTCTAAAATGCAAATGATGCTTACTTTGAAACCAAGACTCAGCAACGTTCAAAGATCAGTAAGAAAAGTTCAGGTAAGATGAGCTTTAAGTCTCATGAAGTTGTTCTAAAGTTTAAAGGAGATGGGAGTTCGATGCTGGAAAACTTAGAAGTCAGAGTTGCTTCTAGCTCTTCCTTGGAGGAATCTCCAAGTTTGGACAAGATTTTAGTTATGGAGAACAAAGAATTTGGTGAAAGGAAAGTGTGTGTTCGTGCACTAAATGTGACAGAAGCACTTGATGCTCGTATTAATGGAGATGACGAGGAGCATGCTACTTGTTTTGGCACCTTTAGCTGTAACCTTAACTCACTAAATAAGGGAGGAAAGGTCCAAATGGCCATTAATGGCAATGATGAGGCTGCTTCTAGATCTAATGAGGAGCAACTCAAACGTTTGGATGAACTTTCAATGTCTTGTTGGAACATTTCTTTGGTCCCTTCTTCTCAGGTACACAATGACTTGTTATTACTGGATTCTAGTGCTTTAAGGGTCCCTTCATCCTTTGGTGGAGCCCAATGTTTTGTAAATGAAGCTTTTACAGGTGCTTCTAAGGACAGAGCATGTTCAGAAGCAAACAAGCTTCCCCTTGTCTGAAAAACCTAGGCAAATCACCAAGGGTTCTCTGGCCAAAGGAGGAGCACGAAGGAGAGAGATGAACAAGGGTTAAATCTTTCGTCCATTTGTCAATGAGGCTGTACTTGAGAGCCAATCAACTCCTACCACGTCACCAATTCTAGCTAACCCTAGTTGTGCATGGAGTA
>QANY01002714.1:1934-71468 GCA_003255025.1 Datisca glomerata
TAATTTAGTTTTCTTTACTTTATTCTTGCATTTTTAATCTCAACATTTTATGTTTTCTATAATTTGACATCCTATGACTTATCTCTATTCTTTTACTTCCATTTTGTTGTAATTATTAACATTAATTTCCTTTACATGTTTATTTATTTAGCATTTTGCATCGTCATGCTTATAATACGATTCTTGCATTATTCATTTATTATCATAATTAATGTTTATGTATGCGTGGATTATAATTTTAATAATTAAATTTAGATTTTGTTACTTCTATTATTTAATTTTCACTAAAAAAGGCCGACGATGGACTTTGAGATTTTTGGGATACCAAACTTCTCGAACTACTGAGGTGAGGAGTTATTCTTGGGATACCGAAAATAACTCTAATAATGCTTTGATTTTAAAAGATATGAGAATACGAAAAATGTATTTTTTTTAAATGGTTTTTGAACCACCCATTAAAAGTAATTTATTTTGTTCATTTCTATGATACAAAAAATTCCTCAAATGGGACATTCAAAAAATTAAATCTCTTTAACCTTTGCTTTAAAATAAAAAAAAATGGATAGCATTTGATTAAATTTGGTAACCATTTTATAATGGGTGTTGTGGGGTGCTAACACCTTCCCCACACACAAACGACTCCCGAACCAACTTTGAGTTTTCGTAGACAAAAAAAAAATTTCATCTTAAAATTGGGTGACCAATCACACCATAAAATGATTGGTGGCGACTCCAAATTTCTTTTTCCTTAAAAAAATGAATTTTGTTAATCGCCATTCCGCGCCGCACGCACGTTGCGACAGGGTTAAACTAGAAACTTTAATATACGAATGTTGAAGTTGGATACTTCAAGAAAAGAAGTAAAAAGAAAACAAATTTAGATGGTAACGATGGCAGGAAGGAAGAAAGGAAAACAAAATTTTCAGTATGCCTCTGATACCATTTCAGAGTTTGAGAAATAGTAAAAATGGCAGAAAGGAAGATGAATGAGACGAAGAGTAAATAATGTTTTTCTGGTAATATGAGTTGTTCTAATACTTCATTCTTGAATCTTTTCACGAATCAAATGACAGTCAAGCTCAATGTGGTTTGTGCATTCGTGAAAAACAGGGTTGGAAGCAATATGAAGAGCAGCTTGATTATCACAATGTGGATGTGCTACTTGTGTACGAAAAACATGAAAGTTATTGAGTAAGTACCGTAACCATATCAATTCACAACATGTGGCTGCCATGGATCGATTTCACTTCAGCGGAAGAACGAGAGACAATCTGTTGTTTCTTGGATTTCCATGAAATAAGAGAGTTGCCTAAAAATATGTAAAAAGCCAGAGATAGATCTACGAGTGTCCAGACAAGCAGTCCACTCAGAATCACAGATAGCACATAGTTAAACCTGGGATGAACATGGATAGAACAAGCCCTGACCTGGAGAACCTTTAAGGTATCTTAGAATCTTTTGAATTCCTTGCATATGTTTATCTATTGGATTAGCCATAAATTGATTGAGGGTCTGTACTGAGTAGGAGATATCAGGTCTCGTAATAGTCAGATATTCCCTAGGAGCCTTCGACATGTTGAGGGATCATATAATAATGTTCCATCTGTAGCACTAAATTTGTAATTCTGTTCCATTGGAATTTTTACTAGTTTAGCATCAACGAACTGTGCATCATTGAGAAGGTCCAGAGTATATTTTCTTTGACAAATTTGAATTTCTTTTCTAGACCGAGCTACCTCAATTCCTAAGAAGTATCTTAGTAAACCCAAGTATTTGATCTTGAATTTGGTTTAAAGAAATAATCTGAGTTTTATAATGTTGTGTATGTCTGAGCTACCTACTATTAAATCATCAACGTAGACCAAGGCAACAGTGAAGCTAGTGGCAGTGGTATGTGTGAAAAGACTATAGTCAGCTTTAGATTGTGTGTATCCAAAATCAATGAGGGATTGAGAGACTTTTGCATACAACTGCCTATAAGACTGTTTGAGTCTGGAGATGCTTTAAAGTTGCTTGCAAACAAAAGGTTTAGAAGTTTTAGTGTAGCCAGGAGGGAGCTTCATGTAAACTTCTTATTCTAAGTCATCATGGAGAAAGGCTTTTTGCACATCAAACTGCTGCAAATGCCACCCCTTAATAACTCCCAAGGCTAATAGACATCTCATTGTTTTGATTTTAGTAATTGGTGAGAATGTTTTTTATGATAATCCACCCTTCTTGTTGTGTGTATCTTTTTGCCACTAAACGAGTCTTATACCTTTCTAAACTCCCATTTGAGTGATATTTGAGCTTGTATAGCCACTTGTATCCCACTGCTATTTTTCTAGATCGTAAATTAGAAATTTCCCATGTTTTATTTTCTTCTGATGCTTGCAATTCAGCCTGCATAGCCTCTACCCATTTAGGATTCGTAGTAGCTTCTTCGTAAGTCTCAGGTTCTTGGAGATGATTGATTGAAGTTACATAGCCTCTACCCATTTAGGATTCGTAGTAGCTTCTTTGTAAGTCTCAGGTTCTTGGAGATGATTGATTGAAGTTACAAGAGCCCTGAGGGGTCCTGAAACTTTATCATAAGAGATGTGCTTAGTAATGGGATATAAGGGTGTGCTTTTGGAGTTAGATAAATGAGAAGGGAGTGAAGTGTATCCTCCATTAGCATTAATAATTGAATTGCAAATGAAGTTAGTGAGATGTTTGGGTGATTTTCTTTATCTTTGAGATTGTCTAGGAGGAGGAGCAATGATAGATGAAGTAGATTGTTCAGAATCAATGGGAGAATGGGTGGAAAGAGCAAGGATAGTCTCTATTTTAGTGGAGTTTTATGGTTCAATGGCTGGTGTTATGTTATGATCAAGATTTTGGGATGATCTTTCTTTTTTTTATTCAAATTCTAGATAAGATAGATGTGTATTTTAAGAATTAGAAGAAATATTTTGAGTGATAAAGTGAGTAGTGCATGGAAAAACATCTTCAAAGAATGTTACATTCCTAGGAAATAAAGATGTTGTTTGAACTCATATCTAGCAACTTATATCCTTTAACACCTTGTGGATATCCTATGAAAATGCAGTGTCTGGCTCCTGAGTCAAAAAATTTCCTATTTGAGTTTAAAGTAGTTGCATAACATAGACACCCAAAAGCCTTTAAGGATTGATAATCAGGTTTTCTTTTAGTTAAAAGCTCATAAGGTGATTTATTGTTCAAAAGAGGTGTGAGGGTTCTATTGATGAGAAAAATGGCAGCCTGCACAAATTCTTTCCAATAATGAAGTGGTAAGCCAGATTGAAATCTTAGAGTCCTAGCAACATTTAATATGAATTGATGTTTCCTTTAACACGTGTGCATTGATGAAAAATTCTTTTTTTAGAGCAAAAATCTTTCTGAAGAAATTCATTCCTTTTCCCAATAATCCCACTAGTATTGAAGTGTTTTTTGAAATAATACACTATGACATTTGGGGCCCTAATAGTACTGAAAGTCATGAAGCATATATGTATTTTTTAACCATTGTTGAAGATTACACAAGAAACACTTGGATATATATATGCTTAAAAATAAATTTGAAGTTAAGCAACATATTTAAGCTTTTTATAGCTATGTGCAGACTCAATTTTATGTCCCTATAAAAACTTCAAGGAGTGAAGATGAGGAAGCAATTCAATAAATCTGTAAGCTTTCGGACATAGAGCAAATTGAAAGAAAAAGAAGGCACGTACAGAACATCATGTAGTATAAGCTTCCCAGAGAGCCTTATGGTTCCTATATGTGTGACAGTGGCCATGTTGTCAGTAGCTCCCTTATCTAATATCCAAGGTATTTAATTTATGATGACAGAATTAACAAATTATGTTTTATGATAGAATAACCTGAATTGTGTTCTAAATTTTTCTGAATCATGTTTACTTGTGGAGAATTTAGATTCCCTTTGAGAAGAGCCAGGATCTGTTGATGATCTTATTTTGAAAATGTGAATTATTCGTTCTGTTTTTCATCTTTGTTGGCTAGAGATACTTGGTTAAAAAAGCCAGCCTTAGGTGTAGACCCGTGCAGCTTGTGATTTTCTGAATATTTATGCAGTTTGTAGCATTTTGCTTTAATATGTCCAGCTACTTTACAGTATTTACATATAGGTTCCTCAGAATTCCCAGCTTTAAAGCAATTTTCCAAAGTGTGCCCTGTAATTTTACAATGGGAGTAGAACGTTTTCTATTTCTTAACATATTCTCCTGATTTGTTAAGGTAGAGAGAGCTATTTGGCATTGTGTTTTGAAATTTTCTAGCAACCGCGACTGGAGGTTCATGTGTGTTTGTTTCTATGGAGGTAAGGACATGGGTCTTTTCTTGTTTTAAAATTTGTCCATATGCTTGGTTAACTTTGGGCATATGGGTTTGTAGCAGTGTTTGGTCCCTAGTTGGTGAGTAAGAGTCTTGCAGTCCCATTAAGAATTTAATAACATGGTCTTATGATATTTTTCAGCAAGAATTTGTAATTGTCCACATGTGCACTCAAGTATGGGTTCAAAATATGCTAGTTGGTCTCATAAGCCTTTAATTTTATTGTAACAAATCATAATTGAGTCAGTAACTAGTTTGAGTTTTGAGATTTTCCTTCTTGGCCTCTTTGTTCCTCAAATGTTTCCTACAATTCATCCCATAATTCCTTTGTATTTCCAATGTAGGATACGCTGTTTCTAATTTCGAGAGAGATTGAGTTTAGAATCCATGAAATAACCAAGTCATTACAATGTTCCCATGCTTCAATGAGGATGTCTTCCTGCCTAAAGATGGTAGGATCAGTGGATGAATATTCTGGTTTTGGTAGTTTACCAGTAATGAAACCAAGTTTATTTTTAGCTCTTAGAGCTTTCTTTATATTGTCTTCCATCATATTTCAAAGTTGTCATTAGTTAACAGGTCTGGGACAAGGGTTGTTTGTGGACTATCTCCATGTTCAATTCTGTAAGGGTTAGTGGGTTTGGATAAATGTGTCAAGAAATCTGATTCACCAGAATTATTTTCCTAGGTATCAGATTCTTTAGTAGTCTGTGTTCCAGATGTTTGCTCCATCATTTTCCTTTTTCAGTATGGCTCTGATACCATTTCAAAGTTTGAGAAATAGTAAAAATGGCAGAAATGAAGATGAAGGAGACGAAGAGTAAATAATAATTTTCTGTGTTGTGTTGCTATAAGAATTGTAAACAAATATATAGGATAAGAATTGGAACAGAAAATCTAACTAATCCTCTAATATATTTACACATGACAGTGAGAGAGAAGCAGAAAACTTAATAGAATGAGCTGAGGTGAGCAAAAGAGCTTAAGTGGAGCGATGCCGTATTGGAAGAAGATTCTTCAACAAAAACTCTGTCGTTTCAACATTCTCTTCTTCTTCCTTTAAAGCTTCGTGGATTTGAATTGTTTTTTACCGTTGTAATGCTCTGTTTCAGTGACTTCGATAATGGTGGAGTCGCTGAATTGGTATAGCTCAATAAAGTTGAATACTTCAAGAAAAGAAGTAAAAAAACAAATTTAGATGGTAACGATCCATAATTTAAGAAAAAAATTTAGGGACTAACATTTGAGAAAAGAAAAAATAAAATTTGTACCCAAAATTTTTTAACGAAATCGAGCTTTTCTTAAGGAAAAGATTAAGTTGTCATTTTAATTTAAAAATTTTTATTGAACTTAATGTCGGTTAGATCACGTTATATCAAGTGTAATATTAGAATGTTAGAACAAAATCTAACAGAAAACCTTATTAGACTATAATCTGACAAGAGATAGCTAAATAGTTTCTCCATAAAAAATTTTACATTTCTTTAAAAAAATTCAGGGGTCCAAATTGTATTTTTTTCATTTCACACAATCCATCCAGCAAGATTTCTCACAATTTGTAAAATGTGTTTTTCCCAATAAACTAATCTTTTTTTTCCCTAAACTTATAGGAATATTTCGAGACTTTTTAGTAATTCGTACCATGTGAATTGTGTACGTTTTAATCATCACAATGCCGGCATAGTTTAACGTTTTTGCAATTCACGCAGTTATGATGTAGACAGTCAATTTCCACAATTGTTGGTGGTACGTTAGGTGAATGTAAAATTATATTTTTCTTCATTGAGCTAATCTAGACTATTGATAAAATTTAAAATTGCCATGCACTTGTTTTTTTTTTTTGGAATTTAAACATCTCAGATCAATATATGATCTATTATATTCCCGAGAAAGAGAGTACATTATTTTAATTATTATGTCTTTCTAAAGTCATTCACAATTGATGAAATAAATCTCTAAAGATCTTTAAATTATTTTTCAGAAAAAAAAATCGTTGAAATTGGACTTTATCAATATCTTGACCCCGATGCAATTTATAAAAATATTGTCTCTGATATAACAAACTTCTTTTCCTTCATCCTAGATTGTACTATTGTATTTTCATTTGGACTGTCATCTCTTGGATTGAATTACAATATGTGCTTTTCAACTATGGAAGGTTTTAATGGAAAGTCAAGTCTTTGGAGCACAAACCAATTCCATTGTCATATTCAGCTAATTTTTTTTCTCACTTTTTTTGTGTGTTCCCACTTGATTTCTAGAACTTTTTATTTCCCAATTTCTGTTTGACTTCTTGATCTTTTCTGTCAGATGAATTAAAACAATTATTTAAACTCTTAACTAAATAAAAAAACATAGTGAGTTTGAATTACAGGATCTTCAATTCTCATTAGAATTTATAAGTGTGACAAAAAAACTTCATACGTTTTGCATATAAAAAGTGATAGTGCCAGTCATTCATATGTTCGTTAATATACAACTAAAAAATCATTCTAATGAGTGATACAATACCGTTTATGGATGATTGATACATCTTAATCAATTCAAATAGAGAATAGATCTTAATCGATCTAGAGTTACTCAAAAATTTCGTGTGAACGTCTTTTACATCGAACAATCATTGATGACAAGTGCGATGATACATGTGGTTAAATGAATATGCCTCCCATATCTAGAGTAAATCAATAATACTACCATAATACTGAAAACATAATACTATCAACTTAATTTGATGTTAAGTGTTGAATTTTTCAAATTCCAGTACTAGTTTTTTTTTCTATTTCTTTCAAATACTAATAAATGATATTGTATCTAGATATAAGGGGAGGATTCGAGGATAGGAGACTCTTTTCCCTCTAAAATAAAGATCTGGATTCTTTGTTATTGCTACTCAAAGGTAGATTTGAAGTTGATTCTGACAGTTGTACTCATCTATATCATTCAGATCTAATCTAATAATCCAAATGGACCTAATTGCTCATCTACCATTAAAAGCCCAATGGCGGACAAAATCTCAATTACTATAAAAAGTTCAGGTTCCCACTAATTACCGCGTCATTATCTTATCACAACTTGTGAGTATATTAGTTTGATAGTTAAAAAAGAAACTTGAGTACATTATATGAGCATAATTTGGGTTAGAAATCTACCGAAGTGGCTAGCCATAACCGGACCTGTGGTTACAGGTAAGCTCGAAGACTGTTCCCGTCTCTGTCAGAGGAGATGCCAACCATCTATCCTTTCTAAGAACACTATATGAGCATGATTACGTAAAAGAAAACTAATTTAGATCAGTATTATGTCATTTACAATGAAAACCATTAACGATAAAGTTGCACATAAAAATGTGTTAAGTGACCCCAAAGAGAACTTGGTAAGGTACTTAAATCTTTTGGCCAAGGTTAGTAGTTCAAATCCGAACCCTGGCATTTAGAGAGGTAATATATCATCATCCTCCGTTCGATCACTCCTAAGCTTCGTGCGATGGTGGGTGGGAGAAATATTTCATATGGGGTAATGTGGTTGTCATACCATAATCTTCCCAAGGTATTAATTTGGTGGATGCCCCAATGCAGGCCCATGAAAAAATTCTGAAGCATAGTTAGTCTAGTATAGATGAAACAGTTAAGCGAAGCCCTTGAAATAAACACGTTAAGGCCGTTGGAAAAATCACATCGGCACTTTGCCAAAGCTCATAAGAGCTAAAGTTGTTGAGGCTCTTAAGAGGAGAAGCCTCGGCACTTTGTTGAGGCTCTCATATCAAGAGGCCTTGGCACTTAAGAGGAGAAGCCTCGGCAATGTGCCGAGGCTCTCAAAGCCTGAGGCCTTGGTACTTTTCCGAGGCCCTCAAGAAGCAAAGGCCTCAACATAATGCCAAGGCCCCTATTGACAGTGCCGCCAATGAAAAGGTCTCGGTAGTGAGTAAATAAGCACTTATTCCAAAGCTTAGGGGACTTTGTTGAGGCTCTCAAAGCCTGAGGCCTTGGCACTTTTCTGAGGCCCTCAAGAAGCAAAGGCCTCAACGTAGTGCCAAGGCCCCTATTGACAGTGCTGCAATGAAAAGGTCTTGGTAGTGAGTAAATAAGCACTTATTCTGAAACTTAGGGGACTCACTAACAAACTGTCACTCTAGTAAAAGGAAATGCCTAAGACTATTTATAAGAAAGTAGGTCGCTAGAAATGCCTAAGTCCACAAAAGACCCTTAAGAGAAGGGAGTCCAGCATTGAACGAACCTCACCGTGGCAGTTCATGATTGGTCATGGTGTGACTCCCGCAGACTGTGTAGTATGTCATCAACCATATTAATATGCCTCAACCAATCATGAGTGAGGGTATGAGAAATGTATGAAGCTCACTACCTAAGGAGTCAGTCAACATGCGTCTAGCAGGGTGTCATCATAAGCATTTAATGCGACCAGTCCAATGGAGGCCAAGGAGGCACATTGAGGGATATGAGGGTTGGTTCGAGGAGGCACCTTATTGGAGGAGAAGCCTATTGTCATATCAAGGCCAACCCAGCTTCAAGGTTAGCCTCTTATTATAAATATCCTAATAAATGCACTTGAAGAGCTACGTAACAACTTTTAACTATTTCTCTAGTACTCTCCTCTTCTTCCTGACTGGCTTATACTTCAGAGGGGTAAGAAGGAGACCACCCCTCTTACATCTGTTTCCTACCTTACTTTCCCCCATTGCAGGTGTGGAGAGTGAAGTGGAGCAGACACATTGCTGACCTAATCTCACCTCTGAGATTTAGTCGTCAACAATTGGCGTCGTCTGTGGGAATAAAAGGGTAAGCACACCCTGTCTTATAGTTTCCACTAGAAGAGTTAAGAAATGAGTCGAAGATCCAATACAACAATGAGATCTAGTCACAGGCCTACTCTTTCCATGCATTCGAGAGAGGCTCCAGCTTTTGAAAAAGTTCCACCCCATGTGCCCCAACCAACTCGAAGAGTCAATGGTCGAAGAAACCATCAAATCAAATGAGAAGAGATTGTCGAATTGCAGAGGCAAGTCCAAGCTATCACGCAAGCCCTCAAACATCAGTGTCAGGCCCCTCACGTTATGAAGCATGATCCAAGGGAGGACATAGAAGAGGAGGTGGAGCAACGAGCCCAAACCGCTGAGACAAGCACCGGACGATCACAGGCTGCGCATCCTAACAACGCGGAGGATCTATACATGGTGCTCAATGAAAATAAGTGATATCAGGTGTGTTCGAGCTATGGAGGTTCCCTACTCAGCTAAGACCCTACTCAGCTAAGACCCTACTTCAACATGCAGAACCTTCATTAACAAAAGAGATCATGCATGTTAAGATGCCCAACGATTTAAAATGTCGTCCATCACACCCTAGGACGATACTAGGGACCCTACTAAACACTTAGACCTCATTTGGCAGTCAGGATAGTGCTGGATAGTACTGTACTAAATCTATGAGATTAGATTGTACTGTTCTGTATTATATTAAATAGTGCAGTCCAATGTTTGATGTTATATCTATTAAAAACTATATAAATTAGACCTCATTTGGCAGTCAGGATAGTGCTGGATAGTACTGTACTAAATCTATGAGATTAGATTGTACTGTTTTGTATTATATTAAATAGTGCAGTCCAATGTTTGATGTTATATCTGTTAAAAACTATATTACTTATACACTGTTTGATATATGATAGTACTAGATTGTAAAATTGTCTTATCATTTATTCTTGAAGCTACATATTATTTTGTATTTCCGATCGCAAATAAAAATATTTTATATTTTTAAATAGACAATACACTCCATTATTAAAAATTCTTTAAAATATATATTGAACAATATTGTAGATATATTCAGCTATTAAATAAAATATGAATATTATATAAATATGTGAAAAAAAAGTCTATCAAAAGAAAATTTAAACTTTAAAAATCCTAGCATGACATCATGACATTAAAATTCTTTAAGTTAAAAATCCATTCAGTTTTACTAACAAGTGGATTTGAAATATTTCTCTGTCTCTTGTGCCACCGAGTCCCAGTGATGAGAGCCGTATTAGTTAATACAGGATAGGAGTATTATTTAGACTTACCGTATTAGCTAATCCAGACAGACGATCAAGTCAAACACATGTTAGTACTAAAATAGTATTGTCCAGTTTTTAATATTATTCAGTACTGGCAGCCAAACAAGGCCTTATGGACATTCAGGGCTTGGATGGAGCTTCAGGGTACCCTAGGGGCTATCATGTGTAAAGCACCCCCGCTTACACTAACACCCTCAGCCCGCTCTTGGTATTGACAGCTAAAACCAAGCTCTATCTCATCATTCGGTGAACTCAACAAGATGTTCATCCACCAATTTCTAGGAGGAAGAGATCAAAGGAATCCTGCCACCCATCTCTTCACTATCACGCAGCAGAGGGACGAGAATCTACGCGACTATGTCATCAGGTTTAATGCGCAGGCCCTACAAGTGGAGGGGTACAGTGATGATATAGCCCTTACAGCAAATATGATATAGTCGCGTAGATATATTGAACAATATTAGTAGATATATTAAACTATTAAATAAAATGTGAATATTATATAAATATGCGAAAAAAGTCTATCAAAAAAAATTTAAACTTTAAAAATCCTAGCAAGATACCATCACATTAAAATTTTATAAGTAAAAAATTCATTCGGTTTTATTAATAGGTGGATTTGAAATATTTTACTGTCTTTTAGTCTCGTCGAGTCCCACTAATGAGGACTGTATTAGTTTATATAGTGATATGAATGTTATTTAGTCTCACCGCATTAACTAATCCAAACAGACTATCAAGTCAAACGTATGATAGTTATAAAATAGTATTGTCTAGTTTTTAATATTGTTCAGTACTGGCATCCAAACAAGGCCTTTGAGGCATTCGGGACTTGGATGGAGCTTCAAGGTACCCTAGGGGTTATCATGTGTAAAGCATTCCCGCTTACACTAACATCCTCCGCCCGCTCTTGGTATTGACAGCTAAAACCAAGCTCTATCTCATCATTCGGTGAACTCATAAAGATGTACATCTACAAATTTCTAGGAAGAAGAGACCAAATGAAGCAAGCCACCCATCTCATCACTATCAGGCAACAGAGGGACGGGAACCTACGCGACTATGTCGTTAGGCTTAATGCGGAGGCCCTGCAAGTAGAGGGCTACAGTGTTGATATGGCCCTAACAACAATAATGGTCGGGCTAGTTTATAAGAGATTATTATGGTCTTTGGCGTAGAAGACACCCACGAGTTTTGTCGAGCTCCTTACCCGGGCCCATAAGTATATGAGTGTGGCTGAGCTCCTAAGGTCATGAGCTGGAGACCAAACCAAGGACAAGCCAAGGGAAGAGAAGAAAGAACCCGACGAGCGTGGAGGGAAGAAGAGGCATCGTGATGAGGTAAGGCCACTTAAGCCAGGCAAGCCAAAGTCTCTATGCGTCAACCGATTTGTTAACCTGACTCTACTAACAGCCCCCCGAGAGTAGATACTCATGCAAATCAGAGATAAAGGATTGCTGAGGTGGGCACCAATTTCTTATCGATGGAGGCAGTTCTACTGACATACTAGGGATGGAGGCCCTGATTCAAATGAGGCTTGATCCGAATGACTACATTCGCGAGGCCACTAGCCTAGCTGGCTTTAGAGGACAAATAACCCATAGTAGGCCACTAGCCTAGTTGGCTTTAGGGGACTCATTAATAGACTATCACTCTGGTAAAGGGAAATTCCTAAGACTATCTATGATAAAGCAGGTCGCTAGAAAACGCCTAAGTCCACAAAAAACCCTTAAGTGAAGAGAGTCTAACATTTAACGAACCTCACTGTGGCAGTCCAGGATTGGTCATGGCGTGAATCCCGCCGACCATGCAGTATGTCATCAACGACATCAATACGCCTCAACCAATCATGAGTGAGGGTATGAGAAAAGTATGAACTAATGAGTCAGCCAACCTTTGCCTAGCAGGGTGTCATCATAAGCATTTAATGAAGCCCGTCAAAAGGAGGTCGAGGAGGTACATTAAGGGATATGATGACAGACTGTATTGACACCTGAGGTCATCACCTGTTACCTTGTACTCCACTTAGCCAACCAAAGAAGCCTTAGGTCAGGGGTTGGTTAGAGGAGGCACCTGATTGGAGGAGAAGCTTATTGCCGTACCAAGGCTAACCCTGCCTTAAGGCCAGCCTCTCATTATAAATATCCTAGTAAATTCCCTTTTAGAGGTACTCACCAACTTTCAACTACTTCTCTACTTTATTCTCCTCTTTTTCCTTACTGACTTAAGCTTCGAAGGGGTAAGAAGGAGACCATCCCCCTCATCTTAGTCTCCTACCTTACCTTCCCCCGTTGCTGGCCTAATCTTACCTCTGAGATTTAGCCATCAACACTAGTCAACCCCTCATCCTACCATTTGTGTAAAAAAGACATGTTGCATATTACATTTTATTTTTTAAGGGTGAAAAAAACAAAATATAACTAGATTTTGAATCCCTATAATTTGTACTAACCATCACTTGGCTCTTTACAGAATTATTTTTTTTATCAATTTGATCCATGAACATGCAAATTATTAACAGTTAACACATTTTCAATATTCATTAGCTTCCTCTGCATGTGGTGTACTTACACTGAATAACACCCCCACGAAGTCACTTGACAACAATTTATTAGTTTGTGATGTGCTTAAATATATATTGAAGGTATCTCAAATATGCATTAAGGGTACTGAACATGTGTAAAATATTCATCATGTCACGTGAATGAAGGAGAACCAATTAAGAGGAAGTGAGTAGATCTCCACTGTCAGAAAATGGGAATAGGGAGAGCAAAACCACGGGAAAATATCGGACGATTACGATCGATTCGGTAGTTAAAAAGATAATATAGTCAACATAGTACTTGAAAGAAACACATAAGGTATGTGGGTCATGTTTGGGAAGATCCCACAGACATGGGGAAACTTTGAGATATGATGGCATTACCTAAAACGTAGGGAAAGTATGGCCTAGTCTCCAAAAATGAAAAAGGACCCTCCTTTTTTATTAATTTATCAATATCTTAAAAAGACCTATAAATACAGGCTCGTGTAAGAAATGAAAACGCCAAGGAGATTGAATCCAAGAAAAGATTTACAACAACGATGTAAAATCTCAAATGCAAGAGAAATTCATAAATCTTCCGTGATTTTTCTTCCCTTTAAGGGTTTTCCACGTAAATGATGGTATCTTTATTCTCTCAATCTCTCTCTAAATTATTATTCATTCATAGATGGTGTTTCATACTGAAAAGAAATTTACATTTTGGTATTTTCATTGAGAGTGAGAGAAAAACTCGAGAAATCCCTCCCAAAATGTCAAAAACCAAATAAAACTCCCCCTCAACGAAAGCGGAAATAGAAACGACAACGAGTTGAAAGTAGAGATCGAAACGGCAACAGGTACAAAACTGGAAATGAAACGAAAACGGTAAACTTGTTCCTTGCATTTTCGATTGGCTTATTTCTTTTACATCATTATCAGTTCTAAATTCCAATTTGATTTAAATACTAATCATATTTTGAATTTACAAATATCTTATCTGAAACTTGTTATGATAAGATTATTTTATATTTTAAATCAAATCAAGTTTTGGGTTGAAATTTTGAAATTAAGCTTATCTCAAGCCAAAAGGAAAAAAGGAGAAATTATCTCATGGTTGATGAACAGAAACGTCATGAATATGGAAATGAAATTGTCTTGACAACATGATATAATAGTCTTGACAATGAGAAAGAAATGTCTTGACAACGAGAACAAATTATCTTGATAACGGTAAAGAATTGTCTTGACAACGTGAACGGAATTATCTTGACAACGGGGAATGGAATTATCTTGACAACGGAAGAGTAATGTCTTGACAATAGGAAAGAAATGTCTTGACAGTATGAACGAAATTGTCTTGAAAATGGGAAATAATTATCTTGACAACAGAAACGGAATTGTCTTGACAATAGGAAAGAAATGTCTTGACAACGGGAAAGAACTGTCTTGACAATGGGAATAGAATTGTCTTGACAGTGGGAATGGAATTATCTCGATGGCGGACGGAATTGTCTTGACAATAGGAAAGAAATGTCTTGACAACGGAAAAGAAATGTCTTGACAATGTGAATAGAATTGTCTTGACGGTGGGAATGGAATTATCTCGATGGCAGACGGAATTATCTTGACAACAAAAAAGAAATGTCTTGACAACAAGAAAGAAATGTCTTGACAACGGGAATGAAATTATCTTGGCAATGAGAAAGAAATGGCTTGACAACAGAATACATGTACGGTATCCACTACGAGAATGGTAACGGAAATGGCTATGAATGCAGCAACCAAATATGGAAACGGGTACAGCACCCACTACGAGAACGACAACGAAAAATGAAACGGCTATGAGTACGGAAACCGGAACAAAAAATGAAAATGGAAACATAAATATAAACAAAAATTGAAACGCAAAACGTTGGAAGAAAATTACATGACAAATCTTATATCATGAGCAAGATATGGAAGTCTACGTTTTATAAAATTTTACAGAAATCAATTCAGAGCTTTCGATCAAAAGTTATGATAGTTTTACTTGGTGTTGTTCAAGAAAGTAAACATATTCACACTATTCAAATTTAAATTTTAAACTGTACCGATTTAGATAGCATTATATGACAAATTATATATCTTTAGAAATGTGTGGATGTCTACTTCTTGAAAAAATTTACAGAACTTGAGTTGGAGCTCTAAAAAAAGTTATGTTAATTTTCATGAATGTTGTTTAGGGAAGCAGATTATACAGAACAATAAAGTTTGAAAATTAACCTTACTATATGGAAGTGAATCATATGACAAATATTATATCAGTAGAAATATAAGGAAATCTAATTCATGAAGAGTTTTACGGAAATCAATTTGAAACTCCAGATCAAAAGTTATTGTAATTTGTGTTGGTGTTGTTTAGAAAAGTAAACATATGAACGTTTTTCAACTTTAGTTTTTAGACTATATCAATTTAAATAGTATTACATAGCAAATATATATAATTATAAAGATATGGATGTCTACTTGAAAATTTTTACAGAACTTGATTTGAAGCTCTTGAGCAAAAGTTATGACAATTTTCAGGAAGGCTGCTCACGAAAGCAGATTATGTGGAATGATCAAATTCGAAAATTAAACTTTATTTACTAGAAGACAAGTGAAAAATATTATATCATCATAAATATACAGAAGTCTACTAATTGGAGAATTTTACAGAATTCAATTTGGAGCTTTCGATCAAAAGTTACGGTAATTATGTACATATTGCTCAGAAAAGTAAGGCTATTCACGTCTTTCAAATTTAATCTCTAAACTGCCTTATTTTAGACAATATTATATGCAAACCTATGTATTGTTGAAAATATATAGATGTACGCGTCTCGAAGAAATTCACAGAACTCAATTCGGAGCTCCCGAGAAAAAGTTATTATAATTTTCATGAAGATCATTTAGAAAAATAGATTATGCAAAACCGTAAATTTCAAAAATTAAACTGTATTGATTGGGGGCCAACTACATGACAAATCTTATATCAATGGAAACAAACGGATATATACTTCATGAAAAATTTTACGGAAATTAATTTGATACTCCTAATCAAAAGTTATGGTAGTTTTCGTTGGTGCTGTTCAAGAAAGGAAACATATGAACGCTTTTCAAATTTAATTTTTAGACTCTATCAATTAAGATAGTATTAGATAGAAAATAATATATCATTTGGAAGATATGGATTTTTACTTGAAGAATCTTGCAGAACTTGATTTGGAGCTCTTGAGCAAAAGTTATGATAATTTTCATGAAGGGTGCTCATGAAAGCAGATTATCCAGAATGATCAACTTTGAAAATTAAACTGTATTTACTGGAAGCCAACTACATGGAGAATCTTATAACATCAGAAGATATAGAACTTTACTTATTGGAGAATTTTATGAAATTCTATTTGGAGCTTTCGATCAGAAGTTACAAACTCGATTCGGAGCTTCTGAACAAAAATTATAATAATTTTCATAAAGGCAGATTATGTAAAACAAACAATTTTGAAACAAACAATTTTGAAAATTATACTACGTTAATTGGAAGCCAAATACATGGCGAATTATATATCATCTTGCATATGAAAATAAACTTCTTGAAGAATTTCATGAAACTCAATTTAGAGCTTTCGATCAAAACTTATGGCATGATAACGTGCAGACTGCTTACAAGACAAATACTTGGTGTCAACTCTCTCTCTTCATCAACAACAATGGAAATTAGGGTGGAGTCCTTGAAAGGGATCATTCATAAGTCCTACTCTCAGAAGAAACTAAGGGCGTAAGTTCTTGGGAGAGGCATTTCATAAGTCATACTCTGAGAAGGAATTAAGGGCGTAAGTTCTTGGGATTGACAATTCATAAGTCCTACTCTAAAAAAGAACTGATGGTGGAAGTTTTTGGTAGGAACAAAGTTCTACTCTCAGAAGTAACTAAGAGTGTAAGTCCTTGATATGAGTAATTCATAAGTCCTACTCTCAGAAGGAATTAAGGGCGTGAGTCCTTGGAGGAGGGGAGGTTCATAAGTCTTACTCTTAGAAAGAACTAAGGACATAAGTCCTTGGGAGAGGAGTTCATAAGTCCTACTCTTAGAAAGAACTAAGGACGTAAGTCCTTGGGACGGACAGTTCAAAAGTTTGACTCTCAGAAGGAACCGATAGCGTAAGTCCTTGGAACGGCATTTCAAAAGTCCTATTCTCAGAAGGAAACTAAGGATGAGAAATGGCTTCTAAAAAAGATGAAAGAAGGAGAATAAAAACTCGAAACAAGTCAATATACAAAATATGTAAAATAGAGACTTTGTGAAAGCGGACGGTTTGAAGAAGACGTAAGCAGATACAATCCCAGTTTAAACTACTATAAGTCCAACAAAGTGAATTTTGTTCTTATCTTTTGAAACTTAGAAATTGAGCAAGTATAAGCACGCATTAGCCAAAAAAGAAAAGTGTGGGCAAATTTTTACTCTGTGTTTAGGAAAGGAAAAATAAAGAAAGGAAAATTGCAAGCTCGATAAGAAAGGGAAAAAAGAAGAAGCCACAAGTCCAGCGAAGTATTAGAAAACGGAAAAGATTATCTCATTAATGTTTAGAAAAATCCTTCTCTCTAAAATGTGAAAATTAAAAATGGTCTTTTTACCTAAGTCCTTGAGAACCGGCAAGTCATAAAGCTTTGAACAAAACAAGTAAAAGCCAAAGTCTACGAAAGTGGATAACTCGAAGGAAACGGGGACACATGTTTTCTAAAAGTAAAACGGAGCCATGGTTCTTTATTTGGACCTAAGTCCTTGGGAGCGGAAAGTTTGTAAGTCCTTAGGAGTGGGCAGTTCGTAAATCATTCTCTCAGAATGAAGACAGGGCCATGGTTTTTTATTTGAACCTGAATTCTTGGAAGCGGACAATTCATAAATCATACATTCGAAGAAAACATGGCCATGGTTCTTTACTTGAACTTAAGTCCTCCTTTCAAAAGAAAACGAGCAGTTCGTCAGTCATTTCTCTCAGAATGAAGATAGGCAATGGTTCTTTATTTTAACCTAAGTTCTTAAAAATGAGCAGTTTATAAGTTCTTACTTCAAAAGGAAATTAACGTCTTATCCTCAGAAACAGATTTCACAACCGGAAAGATATTTGTTCTCTAGCAAAGGTCGAAGTCACGCAAACAAATTTTGTTACAAAAGAAATTTGAACTTGAAGTGTTTGAAAAAATATTCTACTACTGAAATAGATATTCTCAAGAGATTTGAGAGCAAAAAAATGTTTAAGAATGGATTCTATTGAAAGCTTGAAGTTAGTACGGGAACAAATTTTGATCTTTAAAATTTTTGCTAAAGTCTTTGAAGAAAGAATGAAGTACAACAAAAGAGAGTTCAATAGAAGAAAAATTGCACAAAGAAAGTCATTCTCATTGATTGAAGTAGAAATACAAAAAATAACAAAATGAGAGAAGGAAAAAGAAAAATAAAGAAACGAGAGAGACTCTACCAATGAGCCCATAGCGAAGAAAACGGGAGAAACTCTCCAATGTGCCCGCAGTAAAGAAAATGAGAGGAAGTCTCCAATGAGCCCGCAATAAAAAAAATAAGAGGAACTCTCCAATAAGCTCGTAGTAAAGGAAACGAGAGAAACCCTGCCAATGAACGCGGGGCATCAGACTCCTACGATGAAATTATGAATTGTACACTCATTCCTTACTCATTTTGATAAATTATTATGTTATTGTTCTTATACAGCATTTCTTGTCACAGATCTTAACGTACGAGAAAAGGAAAAGAAAAATGAAGAAACGAGAGAAACTTTATCAATGAGCTCGTAGTGAAAAGAACGGAAAAACTATGAATGAGCCCATAGTGAAAGGAACGGAAGGACATAACAACAAATGAAGGAGGAGTAATCACCATCGGCGCCGAACTAACAAAAAAAATGTGTTGCTTGACAACCACAAAGCATTTGTAAATAGGAACAGAAGAACGTAACGACAGAAAGCAAATGAGAAACCACCACTGGCAGCAAACAATCAAAAACTTGCCTAAAAAACTATGTTGCATGTCTTTAAGGAGCACGTGAGAACAAAAATAGGCAGACGTAACGTCAGAACAAGAAAAGACAAATCATTACACCTCAATGAATAACATTTCGCTGAGTGTGATGGGGGCAAATGAACAGGTGTAAAATATTCACCATGCCACGTGAATGAAGGAGAACCAATCAAGAGGAAGTGAGTAGATCTCCACCGTGGGAAAATGGGAAGAGGAAGATCAAAAATCGCAGGAAAAGATCGGACGGTTACGATTGATTCAGCAGTTATAAAGGCAATATAGTCAACATAGTAGTTGAAAGAATCTAAAGACATTTCTTTCGCCCCTTAAAAAGGAAATGCGGGTAGGGTTAAGCTCGTCAGATGGTTCGAGAATAGGGTAGGGTCTTGTCTTTAAGATTCATATAAGAAAAGAGTTCCAAACCTTTCTGCATGCACCCCCGTACAAGTGCAACGTGCAAGTTTCTGGCTAGATAATTGGGACACAAGGTATGGGGACACGTTTGGGGAATATCCCACAAACATGGGGGCAATTCTCATAAGATGATGGCATTACTTAAAAGGTAAGGGGAAGTATGATCTAGTCTCCAAGAATGGCAAGGGACCCCCTCCTTTTTATTAATTTATCAATATCTTAAAAAAATCTATAAATACATGCTCGTGTAAGAAATAAAAAGAGGAAGGAGATTGAATTCAAGAAAAGTTTTACAGCGACGAGTAAAATCTAAAATGCAAGAGAATGTCATAAATCGAGAATGTCATAAATCTTCTATGATTTTTCTTCATTTTAAGAGTTTTTCACGTAAATGATGATGTATTTATTCTCTCATTCTCTCTCTAAATTATTATTCGTTCGTAGAGTATTTTTCATATTGAAAAAATCTTTTACAAGTACCTTCTGAGTTGAACAGTGGGGCTCAAATGTGTGATAGATATCTCAATACTCAACATATTTAAAGTGCTTCACAAACATTTAAAATATTTACGGTACCATATCAGCCTGATGCGAAATAATTTCTCCTAAATTTACATACAAGATTAAAAGAATAACGATAAGTTAACAACAATCATAATTTATGTCTAAATTGTATTTAGACTTTATGACGGAGCATCAACGACTATCACCTACAGCCATAATTGCTCTTTTTGTTTTTTCTCTAATGTGAAATTAAAGAAAAGTTTGACCATTTTCCATATCTTTTGCCAACGGTCAAAAAATCTTGAAAAGCCGAGATATGTGTCTCAACGGAAGACAATTTACCAAAGGATGGTGTGAAGTTTTGAAGCAGTCCATATCCTAGACTAGTGGTCCTAGTCAACTCCTTTGAGATATTTGTATACAACCAAAGGCTATTTTTCAATGACCCAATGGCCTTTCTTTTCTAACATGGATGGCTACGACTGAGGTCGTACGTGCCAAAGATAATAATATTTAAATATTGACTAAAACTTCAAAATTTTACTGAATTGTAATCACACTTTCTACACAAAAATTTTAGTTAATTTTGTCCTTCTCTTTTAATATTTTTCAAGTTAGACATTGTACAAAATCTGCTCGCTTTTAAGCATTTTAACCAAGAAATTTTTTTTGTTAAACCTAATCTTAACTGAAAATTTGTGTAGGAGTTGTGATTACAAAAAAGTAACAGTACATGAGGTATTTTTACGATCTTGCCTTAAATAGACGCTTGTCAATTGTCTTCTAACCAACTAGTTAAGAAGTAAGTGGCTTGTATTATCTCATTATTTCTATCTTTTAACTTATTCAAAAGGCATGTTCAATTAGAAGTTTATACGTCGTTCTAAGAATATATTTCAGATGGAGTAATTTATGCTAACTAAAGAACTAGACTAAGTTTGTTTGACCAAATAAAGTATCCGTTATGCATATATTGAGATTCACTATGTCTGATTAGGGTTACTCTCAAACATAATAGTCGATTCTGTTTCAGCGTTCATTTCAATTTTTTGAAAAAATGAAACGTTTCAGATATTTCAGTGTTCCGGTATTTCGTTTCAAAAAAAATTAGGCATATAAAAATAATATTGTAAAATTTATTATAAATAATATAATAAATAACTAGTACGATACACATATTCTCATTAAAAAACTTATTTATTTTGAGAGCTCGTACATAATTCTAAGCATTCCAATTTATATAAAAGCATGAACGTAATTATTTACATGAAAAAAATAATAAATCGGTATACAAATCACTTAATTAATCTAAAAAATCACTCATTTAATCTAAAAATAAACATTCATTTATTTAATTTATAATATAAATAAATAACACATTTAATCTAAACAAGTTACCCATTTCTGAACAATAATAATAGAAAAAAATTTAACCAATTATAGAAGAAAAATTAACTCTAATAAATTAAAAAATTAATGGAACAAAATTGAAGTAAAAAAGTTATTATTAAACAAAAATGAAATAAAACAACAAGTTGCATTTCATAAGATTTGATCCTTGGGGGAGGAGAGAATAAATCAATAACCTTAACCACCTAAGCTACTACAATGTTATAATAATTTATTACCTCAGTTAATATTTATTATAACTTTACGTAGATGGGCATGTTCCACCCCATTTGTTATTTCGCCCATTTCGGATGAAATGAGCATAATTCGGCCGGAATTGACCGAATTCTGGGGTGAAATTTTACCACCCCATTCAATTCCGTTCATATCCCAAAACCGAAATATTATGGTCATTCTGGCTGAAATGGAATGGAATTAACTACTATGCTCTCCAATGTCAGAAAAAAATTTCCCAACATTGATGATGGAATTGATCATGACTGTTGGATCTGGCCAGGACAATCTCAGTCATTAGATTACTTTTACATTTTATTTCCTTTGCAACCGGTTAAGTAGGTCTTCATTTGCTTCTTCTACTTTCCCCCATCTCCTTTCATCTTTTCTTTCATTTGACTTTAAATTTAGGGCATACGAACAGAGCCGGCGATTTTCCTACCCCTCAAGCAACACCTCCACCGGGGAATCTCTATTAGCGATTCCTCCTTCTGTTGTGCCTTCATCGACTCCAGTCACACCTCCCACATCGAGGACTTTGGCTCTATAGAAATACTGGTTCACCTAGACAACCACCACCATCTAGCAAGAAGATTGAAGGCTCTGGTCTTTGCCCTAATCTCTTTGTGGTCCGAGCTCTCCTCTCTCTCTCTCTCTCTGTGTAAGTATCGTCCGCTCTCTCGGACGTTTATTCTCCATACAAGAAAAATTCACTCTCTATTTTTGGTTTTCATGTTCGAGAGTGAGAAACCAGGAGGCTTTTCGAGAAAAGCCTCTCTCCCTATTTTTCGAAGTGTGTTTCTCCCTATTTTTCTAAGACATGGATGAAGTGTGTTTCTCCCTTCACGAACGACCAGAAGCTAGGGCACGAGAAAGGTACGCTCCTCTACTCCTCTTCTTTCTATCTCTCTCAGTGCCCTATTTTTCATTAATTTTAGTATGCAATATTCTATGGGTTGTCTATTTCTCCCTTAGCGAAAAATTAAAAGCTAGGGCACGCAAACGATTAATTTCTTCAAGTCTGAGTTGATTCTGGCTGTTTCTCAGTAGTCTTATAAGTTCGCCCACAAAGATCCCACACGAAACTCGCCTAGGAGAAATCTCAAAAATTTCTTCCTGTCACAGGTAAAATATGAGAATAAAAAAAGAATTGGCGGTGTAAATTATTTCTTCAAAAAATTCCTGAATCAAAATGCAAAATCTGAAGTTTTATGTTTCGTGTAAATAAATGTTACTGGAGAATTGATTGTGTTAATGGTGAATCTGGATAATCAATTCTGGTTTTATATGCCTAGGGGGTTCGGTCAATGATGGTGGGCTTCTAAGTTTCCCACATTTTTATTTTTAGTTCTTTGTTCAAGGTAAATGAAAAGAGCTTATGCTCAAAGCACAATCAAATTTTATTCTCTTTCTCTTTACTCCCTCTCTCTTTCTTTACTTTTTTTGTTTTCTCTTCGAAGTAAATAAGCAAATCTTATTTTCTCTTGGTTTCCCTTGTAACTATCAACTATTTCTTTGCTTAGAATTTTTTATCTGTTATTTTTCTTTTAATCTAAGATATTTTAATATTGTGAATGTCGTTGTTTCATTTTTTTTTAAATCTATCTTTGCAAAACTTTGTCTCAAGTCATATGGGTCTATATTCTTTGTTCCTTGTGACACTGAAATAATTAACCAATTTTTAATTTAGATTTTCGTGTTAAAAGGTTCTTATTTCTTAATGGACATAAGAGATTGATTCTTATTATTACACAGCTCGCTCCTATTCAAACTCTCATTCAACCCCTGGTACCAACAATTAGAGTCTTTAAGAGCTTCCCCTTTAATCGATTTTAATGTTTTTAACCCTTTACTCCGTTGTTGTGAGAAATCCCAATTTCAGTATATACGTGAGATTCAATGCCATGCAAGCTATTGTGCTTGATGTGCTGTTGAGTTTTCCTAATCTTTTGGAGAGGACATTTAATCCAAAAGAAGGGTTTGGTTTGGATTTGTCGATAAGCTTGGACAACACTGTATTTTTGTATCTATTGGTGTGTTTGATTTATGGATCTTCTTCTTGCTTGTTTGGTCAGGTTCCTAGACTGTCGATTGTTGTAGAAGCCGCTGATAGGAAAGTTCTTTGATAAGCTCTTGGATTTCTCACAACAAAAATAATACTTCAATTAACGAGAATAATTCTTTCGGGACTTTCTTTTTTCCAGTGCTTCAATCCAGTGCTGCACTTTTCGTCGACGCAAAGGTGATCTTTGTCTTTTGTTATTTTTGTCTAGAATTCGACTATGGTCACAGCAAAAATAATACTTCAATTAACGAGAATAATTCTTTCGAGACTTTCTTTTTTCCTTCATTTATTTTTTTAACATCATATTTAATATGTCAGAGAAAAGTGAATCATCCTCATATTATTTATACAGAGAACATTTATTATTCTATTATTAGCTATTATTCTCCTAGTGTTTTTAAGTCAAAAAAAAATTTGGACTTCACACACAGCTATTGGAACACATTCACATTTAAATGAGCAACATGACTCGTACAAGGTCGGCTTTATACTAACTCAAGACCCAAGGCAGAAATTGAAATGTAGTTCTTTGGTATATAATACACTAAGCACCTATATATATGATACACAATTTTGGTTTGCTTTGGTTTTGATATTTTATTTTGTTCTTGACGAAGATGTTTTTTAATGTCTTGTTGATTATGGTTGGTTTATAGGGTTTCACTCATAGATTGTTCTGATATAATTAAGGAATCCTTGTAGTCGGGGTTTCAGATACGCATGGTTTGTTGACATTTTCATATACGCATGGTTTGTTGACATTTTCATATACGCATTGCTTGGAGCTGTTATTTCTAGAATTTTTTCATATCTGATGTGAGATATTGTTTACATTATTTTGTTAAGCTTGAGAGCTCTATTTGATGTTTTGTTTTAGTTTGGAGTTGGTGTTCTTTTAGTTATATAATTAGAAATTTCTTATTGTTCTTGGTTACTTAAATCATATTTTTGGTTTGCGTTGGTTTATTATTTGATTTCATTCTTGATAAAGATGTTTTTAACGTATTTGGGGTGGTTTAAACATTTCAAATATTTTCTCATTTTTATCTATAAATGTATTAATTATGTTACTAGATATCGATGTTGGTTCTCATTCTGAACCTAGTCGTGAGTCTCACTTTCATTTTGTTAAGCATGCTTAAGTTTTGCTTTTCATGTTTTTTCATGAGCTGGAGTTCTAGTTATAGTTGTAGTTTATTACATGTATTTTTGTAAAATAGTTTTGACTACTCTGAAGCCTAAAAATATGTTATTGTGGATCTTTTCATCTTAATTGAGATGTAGTATAATGGACATATAGTCAATGTTATTGGTGCATTAAATACAAACATATTTATCTGTCTAACATGGGCATTTAGTGTAGCATCTGCATAATAAATTTGATATGAATATCAATGTTTTCTTCTATTTTTTTGTTCAGATATCTCAAGGCTTACGCAATTTTTAATGATTGGTAAGGTTGACTCCATTTGGATTTAGAGAGTGGGGACTTTTTTGGCATCGAACTGATTTCCTTGGAATTTTGCTCAGGAAAAGATCTTAACATTACAATGGTTTCATGGTCATCTAATATGTTACACAATCTTTAGTTTTTTGGTTTAAAATTAAATATTTGGCTGTAATCTGGATAGTCAGTGTTGAAATAGTATGTTTCTTTTATTGAGAATGAGATTTAAGAGTCACTAATCCTTTATGTGCATGATCTTTTCCTCTCACCCAATCAAATGGGTAAGTTCAATGATTGTGAATTTGATTGGACTTCCTTCACCTTTGAATGATGCACTTATTATTACGTTTGCATGAGTGATTATGGTGTGTGGGTCTTGAGATATATGGATGAGATCAAGGCAAAAATTGTTCGTGACTATCGTTCATAGGTAATATGTCAGATATTTTTTACATTTTGAGAGATTTATTTTTTGTTTGTTATAGTTTCCGGTACTTTTAGCTCTATAATTGGGAATTTTTTGATTGCTTTGCATTTGCTCATTTGAGGTTGTCATGACTTGTTATTTGTTATGGTAATGATAGTTTGGTGAATGTTCAAACCTTACAACTCTGTTTTTTGTTTTGTTTTAGTTTGAAGTTAGACTTCTTTTAGTTATGTAATTGAGAATTTTCTGATTGTTATGGATTTGCTCGTTTATGGCCGTCGTTGTTGAATTTGTTGAGGTGTACGATAGTTTGTTGAATATTGGAAATATTTTTATAGGAGTATAAATCGCACAATCTTTGTTGTAATATTTTGTTGAAGAGCGTCAACCATCCTTCAAATGACATGTATGATACGTTACATGATAGCATGGATCGATTTTATAGTAGGAACTCATCTGTCTCCGAGACACGGCTACCACTAAAGATGAGTCCTACTTTAAAACAAAGGCTTCAGAAGATAGATAATATTGTATACATTATTGTGAATGTGTCCTATTTTCTGATCTTCTTATTCAAACACTTACCCATTTTCCATTTCTAAGAAATTCAATGAGCTAGAAAGGTTATTGAAGAAGACAATAACGATGGTGCAATAAATTTTGAAGAAAATTCAAGAGGGATATCTTCGTACGCTTCGACTTTTATTGACCCATCGTTACTCTCTTCGTCAATAACCTCTAGCTCATCGAATTTCTCAAAAATGGCAAATGGGTCTTTGTTTTGTATATGATTATTATGTATAGTGTATAGTTGAAGATAAATAGATTTTTGTAAGTTTTGTAAGTTATTGTGTGCAAGCATGATAAACAGATTTTGTATATTATTGTGTACAACTATAGATAAAAAAAAGATTTTTGTAAGTTATCGTGTATAGTGCTGATAAATAGATGTTGTAGAATTATTGTGTATAGGTATAAATAAACATATTTTTGAAGTTGTTATGTATAGTGATCATTTTCAGAATTATTATGTACAATTATAAATAAATAGATTTTGGAAGGGTAAATTGTGTACATATTCATATATTAACATTCCTAAAAAACTATGAAAGCAAGTTAGTACCAAAAGGAAATGCACATTTATTGCGGCGAGGGATACAAAATAGTATACCAGTATGAGACGTTTCTACTGTACATAGGGTACCCACCTTGTGCGTTGAATGGTGGTGGGTATGCAGATGGGTCGCATGGGTACGCATCTTACACGTTGAATGGGTACGCACCTTGCATATTGAATGTGTATGCACCTTACACATCGAATGTGTAAGCACCATGAAAAAAAATAGTTGAAGTTAATGAAATATGCCAATAATTGAAGTAGAAAGTTTATGAAACTAACAGAAGTGTAAAAAGAATGCATAATATGTGCCTTAGTCAATGCAGGAAGCAAGCATGATCAGGTCCAGAAGAAAAACTAAGGACTTTGAAAGTAAAAAATAGTTGAAGCTATGTTCATAAAGTAAGACCTCATAAAGCATCTAACTTATGTTTATAATCTAAAAAAATAATGAATACGAAACAAACATTACCTTTTCAATGTAGCCGATCACTTTGTTAGAGTTGAAGATCCAAACAAAGAAATTGAATAAGCAAGTGTATTTAAAGTTGTGAGCAATTGAGAAGTAGTGAGAATATGTTTAGTTGAGTGAAAATTTGAATTTTAAGGATGGTTTAGGAAGATTAATTACCCATATTAATTGCACAACCACCAGACACCAATTAAATGTCAAACAATCTATAAATATATTGACATGGGGTAAACGCCACTGTGAATGGCGATTGGGGTCCAAAAAGGTCCAGTTGGATGAATGGCGTTTGTGGTCCAACTGGTCCTTTTTGTGTGATCACTCGTGTATTCAGACCTTATTGTGTGATCAATGAATGTGGATGTGGCTTGATGGTGTTCATATCTCAATACTTCAAACGTGCATGTATGATTATTGATGAGCTTTGTTACTTTGAAGTATGGACAATTTTTGAGTTTCATAGACCTTAACCTCCATGTGCATTGTTGATTAACACATATAAGCACTAACAATGAGGTATTTGACTTGAAGATCCGAAACTCAAAATTTCTACGTATGGCCATCATACGACAAATCGTAACCAACTCAGATTTACCATTATACAACTCATCCATGCTTATTATGTCCGGTACAAGCTGGTTCAAATCACCCCGTTGTTCACTAGACCTCGGATGTTGTTCATTCAAATGAGACGGACAAGGTTCATTCAAAGGAGGAGTGGTCTCGGGTTCAGGGACCATCATTCAAGTCTAGAATTGTTATATGGTCATCTCCACGGATGTCTTCATCATGGTCATCATTCAAATTGGCATGATTATACGCCTCTTGATCAAACTCATCATCATCATCATCATCATCATCGACATCCTCATCCTCGAATTTATCATTATCATCACCAAGGTCATGACAAAAAATATCATCATAGCGGTAGTTCCTCTCAAAATCACAGCCACTTCATGTAAAGGTTGCTGCGATGTTGTGGTTTCAGGAACCCAGCTTTGATATAATCCTGCAATTTCAGGAACCCGAGTTTGTTGTGACGTTGTGGTTTGAGGAACTCAACTTTGAGATGGAAATTTTTTTGGCTTGGTAGTTAAGCACAGTGGGGTTCTAAGTGATTCGGATAAGTTCTCTTTGACAAAGAACTGTAAATCTCTATCATTGAAGATTTCAGTAATAGGTAGGGGACATGGGTTATATAAAGAAATTTGATGGAGATATCATACTTTGAGTGGTCTATTTGGAGTTCTTCATGTAATATGTAAACAAGCTCGTGGTAAGTGCAGCTGGTTGATATCTCTAATAATTTGGTCTTATCTCTATTAAAAGACCATGTTGAACCATTTTTTACTCAATCTCCATCATGGATTATCGAAATTCTAACTTCAAACATTTCTGTAAGTACGTCAATGAGATATGTCAGTAGAAGTAGACTGCATAATGAAATGGAATATTACAGGATGATCGTGTAAGCATCGTGTAGTATACATGAGGCCTACAAAATAATCGTGTAATGTACACGTTATATACATGGTCTTCGTGTTGAGATCGTGTAGTATACACGAGTACTACACGATCATCTTGTACATTATCGTGTAGTGTACAATATGAGAACAGGTTGATCGTGTAGTCCTCGGTACACTAAACGAACATCATGTAGTGCCATCATGCGATTTACATGAGCACTACACGACATCATATAGTTCTCTTGCAGTGTACAAGATGGTACACGATGCTCTTGTAGTGCACATCGAACTACATGAGAAGTTTCAGATGCACTACATGATGATCGTGTAGTGTACACGAGGTCCGTGTACACTTCATGAAACGTGCACGAAGGCTACACGTGAACCATCTAGCACATGTGTAGACCTCTAGTACACTACATGATCATCATGTTATTCTTCCAGTACACTGCATGAACTTCCCACACCATTTTGAATGCTGTTGTTTGAACAAAAAAAATGTGAAGATGAAGAAGACGATGAAACCCATGAAACATCAAACTTTCGAGAGAAAAAATATAAAACATGTACCTGCAAGGCTTCCTTGAAGATGAAGTAAATTTCCTTGAAGATGAAGAAAATGACAGAGGCCAAGTGTTTTTGCAGAAGGGAGAAGAAGAAGAAGAAATGGCGAAGAAGAAGAAGGGAAAATGAAAAAACGAAGAGGGAGAAATTATGTTGCTATGAGGTTGATGAAGTGGTAGGGAGGTAGAGTGTTGAGTGAGTTTGGAGTTGACCATTAACATGACATCGTGTAAGAAGGACTAGGGAGGAAAAAATTGAAAAAAGTGAAGTGAGGTGGGCCAAGGGTCAGAGGCTGCACAAAATAAGTTTAGGGTCTAATCTTGCAAAAAGAAAATACTAGGGGTCTAGTTCTGTAAAAAAAACCAATAAACAAGCCATTCTATGATATATAGTAGAATGACTCAAAAAATAAAAATATGGCAAAAATATCTTAAAACACATAACTACCACTACTCAATATATTGAAAATCGTGAAGATAACATCTATCTTATAAGGAACTCAAAATATAATGTGTCTCAAAAATTATTTCATCGGTTGAACATGTGAAAAATACTCGCTGCCACGTGGACAAAAGAGGCCTACCTAAGGCTCACGAAAAGTGGAAGAAAAGCAAAAATGATTTACAGGCTGAAGTCGCCAGACATTCATAAACAAATTATTTTCACTTCAAGAATGGCAGACCATCACTTCCACAACGGAGGACCGTCGCTCCCAGAATGGGAAAGAACAACAGAACGGGAAAAATGGGTTCAGACTGATAATTAAGTGGCCATAATTGATTAGGTAAGCAAAGTGTCCCGAACAAGATAGATTGGAAGGCGACTAAGTGGCTCATAACCACAAGAAATCGTCAAGTGTTTGTGATTGATTTACGACCGAACGAGACAGATGAGAAATGAGAAAGAGAAAGGGAATGGAAGAGGATCAGAACCGTAGAAGGGATTAGACGGTCATAATTAATCCAATAATTATGATGCAATATAATCAACATAGTAGTTGAAAGAAACACAAAAGGAGATCAGAACCATAGGATGAATCTTATGGCTACGATTAATTCTGCAGTGAGAAGACAATATAGTGGATAAGCTGACCATGAGAGCCAAAACCTGAACAAGATCCCATAAGCTGAAATCATAGGGGGCGAGATCATCTCCTTGTAACCTTATTATTATTATTATTATTATTATTATTATTATTATTATTATTATTATTATTATTATTATTATTATTATTATTATTATTATTATTATTATTATTATTATTATTATTATTATTATTATTATTATTATTATTATTATTATTATTATTATTATTATTATTATTATTATTATTATTATTATTATTATTATTATTATTATTATTATTATTATTATTANCTTGAGAAATCCCTCCTAAAATGACAAAAACAAAATCAAACTTCCCCTCAACAATGAAAGAAAAAACAGAAATGGCAACGAATTGGAAGCAGAGATGGGAACGACAATAAGTACAAACTAAAAATGGAACAAAAAATGGTAAACTCGTTCCTTGCATATTCGATTGGCTTATTTCTTTTACATCATTATCAACTTCTAAAATAAATGAGAGAAGAACTTATTTGACTTGTATACACAAAGTTTTGAGTTTTGATTCTAATTTGATTTAAAATTTTAAGTTTAAATGACTTGAGAACGGGAAAAGTATCGAGAATGGGAAAGTCCTGAAAATGGGAAAATGCTTGTTAACGGGAATAGAATTAGCTTGACAATGAGAAAATTCTTGAGAACGGCAAAGTATCGAGAATGGAAAAGTCTTGAGAACAGAAAATTCTTGAGAATGAAAAAGTCTCGAGAATGAGAAAGTCTCGAGAATGGGGAAGTCCTGAGAACGGAAAAGTCTTGAGAACGAGAACAAAATTAGCTTGAGAACGGGAATAGAATTAGCTTGAGAACGGGAAAGTCCTGAGAACGGGAAAAGGCTTGAGAACGGTAACGGAATTAGCTTGAGAACGGGAAAGTCTTGAGAATGGAAAAGGCTTGAAAATGGGAAGGAAATTAGCTTGACAACGGGAAAAGTATTGAGAACAGGAAAGTCTCAAGAACGGTAAAGTTTTCAGAATGGGAAAAGGCTTGAGAACGGGAATGGAATTAGCTTGACAACGTTAAAATTCTAAAGTCCTGAGAATGGGAAAGTCTTGATAACAGGAACAGAAAATGAAAATAGGAATAGAAATGGGAAATATTGGAAGGAAATTACATGACAAATCTTATATCATCAGAAAGATACGGAAATCTACTTTTTATAGAATCTCACGGAATTCTATTCAGATCTCTCAATCAAAATTTATTGCATGATAACATACAGGCTGTCAACTCTCTCTCTTCTTCGACAATGGAACTAAGGGCGTAAGTCCTTGGGAGGGGTAGTTCATAAGTCCTACTCTTAGAAGAAACTAAGGGCTTAAGTCCTTGGGAGGGGCAATTCATGAGTCCTACTCTCAGAAGGAACTAAGGGCGTAAGTCCTTGGGAGGGGCAGTTTATAAGTCATACTCTCAGAAGGAACTAAGGGCATGAGTCCTTGGAATGGGCAATTCATAAGTCCTACTCTCAAAAGGAACTAATGGTATAAATCCTTGGGAGAGACAATTCATAAGTCGTACTCTCTGAAGGAACTAAGGGTGTAAGTCCTTGGGAAGGGTAATTCATAAGTCCAACTCTCAGAAGGAACTAAGGACGTAAGTCCTCGGGAGGGGCAATTCATAAATTCTACTCTCAGAAGGAACTAAGGGCGAAAGTTCTTGGGAGAAGCAGTTCATAATTCCTACTCTCAGATGGAACTAACAGCATAAGTGTTTGGGAGGGAAAGTTCATAAGTTCTACTCTTAGAAGGAACTAAAGGCATAAGTCCTTGGGAGGGGCAGTTCATAAGTCCTACTCTCATAAGGAAATTAAAACAAGGTCATTGTTCCACCAAATGAGCCTAAGTCCTTGGTAGCATCTACGTACGCCGTTCTCAGAAGGAAATTAAAATGGGGTCATGGTTCCTTTGAAGGAGCCTAAGTCCTTGAGAGCGTCTACGTACAGCATTCGCAGAAGAAAATTAAAATGGGGACATGGTTCTAGTGAAGGAGCCTAAGTCCTTGGGAGCGTAGACGTACGCCATTCTCAGATTGAGATCAAAATGAGGTCATGGTTCTATGGAAAGAGCCTAAGTCCTTGGGAATATCTACGGACATTATTCTCAAAAGAAAATGTCAATTCATAAATTCCTTCTCTCAGAATTCAGACATGATCATGGTTCTTTATTTGAACCTAAGTTCTTGAGGAAACATGTATATCATAAAGAAATTAAATCATTATCCTCGGGAACAAATTTCACAAAAGAAAATAGTTATTTCTAAGAGAATTGAGAGGTAAAATTTTTTGAAGTATCTGAGCATGAATTTCATTGATAGCTTGAAGTTGGTACGGGAAAAGATCTGGACCTCCAAAATTTTACTAGAGTCTTTGATGAAAGAATGAAATACAATAAAAAGGTAGTTCAATAGAAGAAAATTATGAAAATAAAGTGATTCTCATTAATCGAAGCAGAAAAACAAAGGAGAAATACAAAATGAGAAAAGGAAAAAGGAAAATGGTAGAAACTCTGTAGATAAGCCCGTTACAAAGGAAACAGGGGAAGCTGTACCAATGAGTCCGTAGCAAGGGAAACGGGAAAAATTCTACCCATGAACATGGGATCTTAACGCACGAGGGAAGGAAAAAAAAATGAAGAAACATGAGAAACTCTATCAATGAACCCGTATTGAAGATAAAACCTCGTCAATGAGCCCATAGTGACAAAAATGGGAAAAACTCTATCAATAAGTCTGTAGTAAAAATGGAAAGACGTTACAACAAATGAAGGGAAAGTAATCATTATCGATAACGAACTGGAAAAAAAAAGTTATTCGACAAATGCAAAGCATTTGTGAATGGGAATGGGAGAACGTAACAACATAAAGAAAAAGATAAGCTATCATTGACAGCGGACAATCGAAAAATTGTTTGGAAAAATCGCGTCGCATGTTTTTAAGAAGCACGTGGGCACATAAAAGGACAGACGTAACGATGGAATAAGAAAGGACAAATCATTACACCTCAATGAATGGAATTCTATTTAGTGTAATGGGGGCCAACAGGTAAAAAATACTCGTTAGACGTGGACAAAAGGGACCTACCTAGGGCTCGCAGAAAGTGGAAGAAAAGTAAGAATGATTTACGGGCTGAAGTCGCGAGACATTCATAAACATATTATTATCACTTCAAGAACGAGGGACCATCACTTCTAGAACGGAGGACCATCGCTTCCGAAACGGGAAAGAACAACAGAAAGGGGAAATGGGTTTAAACCAACAATCAAGTGGCCGTAATTGACTGGGTAAGCTTAGTGACCCGGAGAAGACAGATTGGCAGGCCACCAAGTGGCTCTGACTAATTGGCTCAGAACCACAGGAAATCGACAAGTGGCTGTGATTGATTGGCAACTGAACAAGACAAATGAGAAATGAGAAAGGGAAAGGAAGAGCATTAGAACCGTAGAATGGATCAGACGAGCATAATTTATCCAAAAATTATAAGGCAATATAGTCAACATAATAGTTGAAAGAAACATAAAAAGAGATCAAAACCGTGAGATGGATCTTACGGCTATGATTAATTCGACAGCGACAAGACAATATAAGGGGTGATCGTCCCTTTTTACTTTTATTATTATTATTATTATTGTAAGGCCTATAAGTACAAACTCATGTAAAAAAGAAAAGGGGACCGAAGCAAACATTTACTAAGTGCATTGTCTTTTCCCCTTCTCTCATCACCAACCATGTAAAATCTTTTACGCAAGTGAATATCAATAGTATTCCCGTGATTTTTTTTCCCTTTAAGGATTTTTCACATAAACCATGACGTCTTTATTCTCTCATTCTTTCTCTAAATTATTATCTTTATTATTCATTCGTAAAGAATTCCCCTTACCGAAAAAACCTTTACATTGGCAATTTAGTAAAATATCCTATAAAATTCGACTAGTGAAAAATAAAAAGATGCTTTTGCATATTACAAGTATTTAGGTCATTTATTAAACGAAATTTAAAAATTGAACTATTTACTATAATTTCTGAAAATTAAATTAAAATGAAAAAATCTTGTAAACTGTATAGTTTCTCAAAACATAATTAATCACATCCAACTGCCAACATATGTTGGCCCTCCCACGTTTATGGTCCTAAACGATATTTTTTTACATGTGACATAAGGAGATTTAGTGGCCAACATGTGCACAATTATTTATTTGAGAAAAGTACACAAATGCTCTCTGTACTAATTTTCTTATCGTCTCAGTCGAAAAGTTTTGTTGGACAACTCTCTGATACTCAAGTTTTAAGTCAAGCGATGTGCGATAATATTTTACACATTGTCTAAAATTACAATATGACATATGAATTAAACAACATACTAAATATTTTAAATTAAGTGTCATGAATAAAGGTCCAGCCAAGGCATAAAACTAAATTAATAAATCCTACTCTATGATTACGAGAATATGATTTTTTAGACAACACTTACTTGGTAAATATATAGCATCCACGTAAAAAAAAAAAGAATGTAAAAGTTAACAAATGAACCATATTAAAATATTTCTGAAAGGTATGTGTCCATTTTTGTTCATTATGAAATTTGACATCCTTTTATCTTCTTTTCTCATTCACTTTCACCCTAATTGTTCGTTTCGTAAAATACAACATTAATAATAGGGGTATAATCGGTTCGGTTCGACTCGGCTCGATTTAAGTGATATTTTTAAACCAAACTGTAAAAAAATATTTTACTTATTAAAACCGAACTTAGCCGTCATTGTATGTAAACCGAATCGAGCCGTCATTGTATGTAAACCAAACCAAACCGAACCGTGAAAAACAGTTCGATTCGGTACGGTTTTGCTATTTGTTCAAAACTCTGGAAAAAAATTATTTTCCTCTTGCATTTCTTAGAACAAAGGAAACATTGAAGTGAATTAGAAAATGCGATGAAAATAGAGCAAATGAGCATATAAACTTAAAACGGGGAAACATATATCAAAGGGAAAAATAAGGAACTAAACCTCATATTCAAACTTTAAGCAAAGAAATTAGAATACACAATGTGTCTCAACAAAAATGGCAGATGCACCTCCAATAAACTCAAAAAAAATTAAACAAAAATAGAAAAAAAAATAACATTAGCTTAGTTGTAGCCTGCAGGAGCTTCTAAAGAGAGAGATATACAACTTACTATAAGCAGATCTTGTGAGGGAGAAGAAACCAAGAGGAATAGATGGCTGAAGACGTAAAGCCACAGTAGATTGGGACCACCAAGACGGCTAAAGGCAGAGCCGCAGAGCCTCTGTAACGACAATGGAGAAATAAGGATGCCGCACCGCGAGGAGCTACTACACCTAAGAGGGAGCTTCAGGATGACAGATCTGCTAAGACGATGATGAATCTGCTTGGTGTTTACGATGAGCCACGACTACGATGAGGGAGGGAGGGAGGGAGAGACGTGAATGAAAAATGAGGGGTAGGGTCATGAGATATTGAGATTTTTATAAGAGGATTCGATTTGTTCAGTTTAAGAGTGAAAATAAAAAATCGAACCGAATAAAAAATTTTAACAGAATAAAAATTGAATCGAACAACTTAAAATTATTACACCAATCGAACCGCTTCAATTCGATCGGTTTAATCGGTCTAGTGGTTTTTCCTTACACCCCTAATTACTAATGAGAATGTAAACATTACTAAAAAATGAGAAAGTATAGAAAACATTACTGAGAAATTGAAAGTGTAACATTACAACAAGAATATAATATAAATGTGTTCGTCTGTAAAAAAATGATTGCAAGTGAATTAAATATAATATAATATTTTAATTATTTCATATATGAATATTATTTTACGTGTCATTTTCTATATCAATATTTTTATTGTTTGAAAATGATAAACTATACATAATAAACCAATATATATAAATAAATATTACTATAATGTTTTTTATTCTAATATAATAATAATATTATGATTATACATGTTTTACATTAATAAAGTTTTTTATTATTCTATTAATTAGTGCTTTTATATATGATTATATAAATTTGTCAAATTATGAGGGTAGTTATGGCTCTGTCCCAAAAAAAGAGAGTGATCGTTTTCTTGATAAAATAATTTTTTATTCAAATAATATATTTTGTCCTCATTCTAAAAAAAAACAAAGAAGTAAGAAAATAAAGGAAGAAATGTGTACAAATTTTCCGTCAAAATCTCTCTCTTATCTCTCTCACTAAAAAGTAAAAACGCGTATTCCATAAAAGGGTGCTTGTTGTCTCGCATTCCACAGACTTTCCTCCAAAATATGATCTCCTTGTTCAGACACCACAATCTGGTAAACTTTACAAACCCATTAATTAATTAATAGTAAACAACAATCACATTTTTTCCAAAACAAAATCCACTGTTTTTTTAATCATCTAATCAATTTTTCCACGTGGGTCTTTCCTATTCTTCACATTGTCGCTACAAATCAAACTCGTTTTTCAACCCTTTTGACATGACTCACATCACATGACAAACCAATAACATTTTTAAAATATTATTAAGAATCTGAAAGTTCTCTGGTTCTTGTTGATTATAAAAGGTTGGTCCTCCTCTCTTGTTTCCGCAAAACAATCCCACTTTGCTTTGCTTTCTGGGTATTTCGATTTTCTTTGAGTTTTTGCTTTTCCGTTCTTTAGCATTCTGTGATTTGCAGAAACTAGTTTTGGGTCGTGGAAGAGGAGAGAGGAAGGTTTTAGCATTAATGGAGACCACAGTCAAGGAGATGAGGAATGGTGGCGTTTCTGTGGAGGATATTGAGAGGAAATCTGGTTTTGGTGGGGGTGTTGAGGACGTGTATGGTGAAGATAGAGCCACCGAGGATCAGCTTGTTACTCCCTGGACTGCCTCAGTTGCCAGGTGAAACAACTTTCGTTTCTCTTTTCTGTAATTAATTATGATGCATTTTTGTTTTCTTATTTTCCATTGATTGTCTTTTCTTCAGTCGCCTGTTTGTCATGTTTATGATTTATATATTAGTTCAAGATCTGGAGGTCTTTTCTGCAAACTCTCATATATGTGGATTTGAGAAGAAAATAGTCATTTTGTACAACATTTAATTATTCTATCTTGTTTTAATTGTTTATTCTCTTAAATTTTTCTTCAGAATCTGATGGCTTATATCCCATACATTCTTGTTTCTTTCTCTTCTCTTAAATTTGGAAGTGCTTATTCAATTACCTCTAGCTTCTGTTTACTGGGTATAAAGGCCATCTCCCAGGCATTATTCTGTCACTGTCTGCATTTCTTTTTTGCAAATGTAGACGATATTATCCTCGATCCATGGTCCTGTTTACTTTGTGATTTGCTCTGGCCATCCCCCATTTGTGCAAATGAGTTTCTTTGTTAATTGAAGTTCAACTCTACTATTTTAACCGTAGTCACTCTTTCAATCCACTTCGAGAGAGATTTGCAAGATACTGGAATCCAGATTCATTATGAGCTGATTGAAATTTTATACATGTTTGTGTTACAGTGGTTATACATTGTTGCGAGATCCACGCCATAACAAAGGGCTTGCTTTCAATGAGAACGAAAGAGATGCCCATTACTTAAGAGGTCTCCTGCCTCCAACTGTCCTGAGTCAGGAGCTTCAGGTGACTCCTAGATCAGATAGATACATTTACCCAATTAAGAAAATTTCGTTCATTTTTTTCCAAATTTATCGGTTTCTAAATATTCTTATTAATGGTTCTGATGATCAGGAAAGGAGGTTGATGCACAATATTCGCCAATATGATGTACCATTGCATAAATACATATCCATGATGGATCTTCAGGTTAATAATCAACATTAACCTTTATCATTTCATTTTCTTACACAAAATGATAGATAGAATTCAGAAGTACTGAAAATTCTGAGTGTTCTTCATCATTTGTTCTATTATAAATCTTTTGCCTTGTGTTATTAATTATATCGTATAGGAGAGAAACGAAAGGCTGTTCTACAAGCTATTGATTGATAACGTCGAGGAACTGCTTCCAGTTGTGTACACTCCAACCGTGGGTGAGGCTTGCCAGAAATACGGGAGCATTTTCAGGCGCCCGCAGGGTCTTTACATCAGTTTAAAGGAGAAGTAAGATCATCTGATATCATCTCTCATACGAGTTAGTCGTTTAAGAAGACCAACTCACCGATTTTCGAATGATCTAATCATTTTCAGGGGGAAAATTCTTGAGGTGTTGAAAAACTGGCCAGAGAGGAGTATTCAAGTTATTGTTGTAACTGATGGTGAACGTATACTGGGGCTTGGGGATCTCGGCTGCCAGGTAAAAATGGCTGCTTTCATCCAGCGTTCTAATAAAGCTTTATTTTCCATTAGTTTTGAGATTAACCAAAACAAATAATTACTTTCTTTTCAGGGAATGGGGATTCCTGTGGGGAAACTTTCTTTGTACACAGCGCTCGGAGGAATTCGTCCCTCGGCTGTAAGTATCACTGCCTGTCCTTTGATAACCTTTATATCATTGTTTAGTCTTCTACTGAATTACTATGAATGAGGAGAATTACGAGAATAAAAATTTTGGTTTAATTTGGCTTATCTTGAATTTTACAACTTTTTGAGACAGTTATAAATCTTGCCCAAGATTGCATGCTTTATTTTGCGTAATTACTACTCTGCATTATTTAGGGAAGTAGATACGGAAATCCTTTATTTTAAGATTTCATTGATAAATAAATCTAAAACGTTATTTTTTACCCAAACGTCGTTAAAATAAATTTAATACCATATTTGCCCCTCTTTTCGTCAATTGTCAGTTTTCTAACCCAAACTTTTTTGCATATTTCAAATCGCCAACTTTTCTTCTAAAATCATTTTCAGACTTCAAAACTGTTTTGCAGAAAATGGTTAAGGGTATTTTTGTAATTTCATAGAAAGATTCACGGATTTTTGAGTAAGTAAAAATGTTGTCCGTGTCATTAAATGGAACTCATGGAACTCGAGAAGTTGAATTACGTAAAGGATATAGAGCAAATATTGATAATTCACTTATATGTTTACAGTGCTTGCCGATAACCATTGATGTTGGGACAAACAATAAGAAGCTATTGAACGATGAGTTTTACATTGGTCTTCGACAGAAAAGGGCCACCGGGCAGGTTAATTCTTCTTCTTCCCCGCACGTGATCAATCATTAAGATTTGATTTCTGTATTACCGAAGAGGTTTTTGTTTTGTAACTTAGGAATATATGGAGCTTCTAGATGAGTTCATGTGTGCAGTCAAGCAGAACTATGGAGAGAAAGTCCTGATTCAGGTCATTTACAGTTTCTTACCTTATATTTTTAGTTTCTTAATCTTCCGAGCCTCGTCTCTGTGCTTCTCTCGTTTACCAGATTCTTAACTTTCTGTTCCTTGAACAGTTTGAAGATTTTGCAAACCACAATGCGTTTGAGCTGCTGGCGAGATACCGATCAACACACCTTGTGTTTAATGATGACATACAGGTATTATGTTGCAAACAATTTTTGATTGTTCAACAATTATGTTCTACTTCTTTAGTAAATATCTTTCTATCTTGGTTCGTTTTGTTTCGAGATATAGGGTACAGCATCTGTGGTTGTAGCTGGACTTATTGCAGCATTGAAGTTAGTCGGGGGAGTCTTAGTTGATCACACTTTCTTATTTCTCGGTGCCGGAGAGGTACGCAAAAAAAAAACGCCATCTCTTTCAAACTTTTTAGTCAGCTTTTGCTGAAACTGGGATTAACATATGTTTCTTACTTTTGTCTATTGGCTTTTGAAGGCTGGAACTGGTATAGCTGAGCTTATAGCATTGGAGATATCAAAACAGGTATAGCACACTTCTCTTTCCATTTCCTCTTTCATTGCTCTTATTTACTCCCCCAACTAAGTATTTAAGACTTAAACTTATATTTTATTGTGGCTCACAGACTAAATCTCCTCTAGAAGAAGCTCGTAAGAAGATTTGGCTTGTTGACTCAAAGGTACTTTAAACTTACCAAAACTCCTTGCTTCCCAATTTAAAGGCATTCCGTGCTATAACAACTGTATCAATATCACCGCAGGGACTGATTGTTCAATCCCGTTTGGATTCACTCCAACACTTCAAGAAGCCATGGGCTCATGATCATGAACCTGTCAAGGAACTCTTAAGCGCCGTACAGGTCACTATTATCAAACAATATGCTTTATCTTATGCTACCCCATGTTATTTTCCCGGAACCTTATGTTAAGTTCCTGGTTTTGCAGGCAATCAAGCCAACGGTATTGATCGGAACATCTGGTGTAGGCAAGACATTTACAAAGGAAGTGGTGGAGGCCATGGCATCCTTCAATGAGGTTGTTCCTTTTTCCTGTTTATACTGTCTCTCTTTTTAAGTAGATTGCATTCAGGTACAAGGCCGGTATTCTTACCAAATTTATCTGCATTGAGAGGCTAACATGGATTGTGGATGATTGACCTGTAGAAACCACTTATCCTTGCTCTCTCGAACCCAACGTCGCAATCCGAGTGTACAGCTGAGGAAGCTTACACATGGAGTAAGGTAAAATTTCATCAGCCTTTTCCATTTCATGCTATGTCAATGTATCGTTTCCTTTGCCTCATCTATATCAATAACTATAAGCATTAACCTAATTCTCATGATTCAGGGGAAGGCAATTTTCGCTAGCGGAAGTCCGTTTGATCCTGTTGAATATGATGGGAAAGTTTTTGTTCCAGGCCAGGTGCTAATAATAACTCTTGCAAAATTCTCCATTTTATAGTAATCTAATCACTCACTTCACCTTCTATTTACTTGACAACTCTTTGTGCTTACTTGTTTTTTTATAATTTGATTAATTCAGGCTAACAATGCTTACATATTCCCTGGGTTTGGATTGGGTCTGATCATGTCTGGTACAATCCGTGTACACGACGACATGCTATTGGCAGCCTGTAAGTACACAAACTGTTCTTCGACGGACGATTATCATTAATACTATCATACATAATCAGAAACTTGTTCTCCTAAGCAGGGAAGCTAATGCAATGATGAGAGAAAACAATAATGAATTCTCGATTCATCTATACTTTAATATGCTTACTTTAGGTTGATAAGATCTCCGAGAAAAAGAAAAATGAAATTAAGAGCATTGTTTAGTTTGTAACAAAATGTGATTTTTTTATAGAAGAAAAGACTAAATTATTCATTGCTAGAACATGGTATAGCAAAAATTCTCTGCTAAACCAGGGTCTAGCATTCTGAAGTTGAGTTTAATACTTGCTAGGCTGCAATCTAGCTGTAGATACCAAGTTCAACGGAAGAATTTTCAAATAAAAAGGGCAACTTGATCTTTTCAATTTCATGGTCTTAAAATCGTTTTTCTCTTTCTAAGTTGAAGTAATGGTTTATTTCCATTTGTTGCGACAGCGGAAGCATTGGCTGCCCAAGTTTCGCAGGAAAACTATGAGAAAGGATTGATATACCCTCCTTTTACTAACATCAGAAAGATATCTGCCCACATTGCTGCCAAGGTCGCTGCCAAGTCTTATGAACTTGGTTAGTTTCTCCTCTCTCATATCCTTTCTATCTTATGAAACAATATCCACCACTTTCACCAATATTGCATTGTATGTTGAATTGTTACAGGTCTGGCTTCTCGTCTCCCTCGGCCAAAGGATCTGGTTAAGTTTGCAGAGAGCTGCATGTACAGCCCACTCTACCGTAGCTACCGTTGAAATGTTCTACGGACTTCTATGTCTTGTTGTTAAACTACCTTTGTTTTTACGTCCTAGTTTATTTTTGTTTAGTTATTTTTTCCTTGTTTCTGAATTCTAGTGTATTTTGTTTAGGGTCCTGGCGTTGCTGCCGGACATACCAAGATTTCATATTCATTGAGCTTTGCTTGAAATATCGGGAGAAATGTTATTGCTATGACTTTAGACTAAAGATGATTTTTATTAATTATATATAAACAAAGAGATCATATGATACTAATAAAAAAATGATACATACATCGTACGTAAGATTAGTGTAGTCCTATCAAAAGCATGATACTGCATTTTGAATAAGAGTGTAATCTCCTTAAATAATTAGAAAACTTAGCGACTTTAATAATTTCAGAAATTATCTTTTGAAAATAATTAAGGGTTAGTTGGATTGTCTCTAGTAAAAGATTTTTTATTTTATGTTTTATGTTTTGGCTATATTTACAACGATAAGGTTTGCTCCAAACCCCCTATGACTTCAGGACAAGACGAAGAGCTTAGATTCAGAGAGAGAGGGAGGGAGGGAGGGAGAGAGAGACGGAGATAGATTTTCTTAAGCGGCGCTGAAAATTGAAGATTAGGGGTGTAATTGTTCTGTGTGATTCTATTCAATGAGAATAATAACGATGTTCACCTCGACCATTTCAGAAATTATTCTCGACTAATGCCACCAAACTGAGTTGCCAGAAGTGTAAAACCCGAAGCGCATCAGTTTGATCCGATTCGATCATTTTGAGCTGTTTTTCTGGTTTGACTTACACCCTGTTACTACTCTAGTAGTAGTGCCACATAAGGTTAATATGACTTATACGTAAGTACCACAGATAGGTTTTGTTAGCTCGAGATTCCTTTCTTTTTTTAGGTGTACTACATGAATTATTATCTATTTAGTATCATGAAACATCAATCTTTTAGGAGTAATAAAATACAAACTATCAACCAATGTGCTAGAATAGCTAAAATATTTGAAAAATTAATTGAAAAGCTCCCAAACCAATGCAGGAAATAGAAATTAAGTTTCTACTTATGTTCAGTGCATTAAGCTTCTCCTTATGTTAGGTTGAATGAGTATGATAGAGAAGCCAATACCATATCAATCTATGTCTGTCTTCGATTTCAGCCCCTAAGATCTCCATCTTGTTAAAAACCCAATCACTTTCAACAAATGATCCCTAACACGAGTTCATTCGCTACATCCTAGCATTCATGAGAGCTCCATGGCTTCCAGGTTAGTTGACTGCCATTAGTTTCAAAATATTTCCTGGAAATTAAGCATAATATCCTCACCTATGGAATGGATTGATGTTGCTACTGTAACACATCAGTAATAGAGGCTGATATGTAGCAACGTGCCTACTCATCATTCCTATTCTACGTGGAATATGTTTCAGTCTTCTCCTCATATGACTTTTCATTAGGAGCTGGAGGACAAGGCTCCATAAGAACATACTTAATTCCCACAGCAGATAAGATTATATCTAGGTTATGCTTCCAGCTAACATAGTTGTGCCATGGAGTTTATTTTCTTTCAGTATCGACGTAAGTGGGCTCATGGATGACATTTTAAAATTACTGAACCATGATAAAAATCGCAATTATTACATGCACGTTCTAATTTTAAGTATATATTATAGCATTTACTCAATGATATCTCAATTGTCATAAGTATATGCACGCTTAGGCAGAACGTACATTTAAAAGTTATGTAGGATAGTCCAATCCAAGTCATTACTAATATGATATTAATACCTAGTAATCCTACTATCCTGGTATTAATACCTACTAATTAACTAACATTAAGCTTCATTTCTCAAAATAAGTAATAAGAATGCTTAGGCGAGACACTACAAAATGAGTCAAGTGTATACCATTATTTCACCTTCAGACTTATGATAAGTGGACGACTCTTGCTTAGACAGGTTGTTCCCAGTTATTCACTTATCAAGCTGATCATTACAAAAACTATACTTATAATACTTTATGCTTCAGATACGCTCTAAGATTGAAAATGAGACACATTAACAACTTACAATGATCCAATAATAGAGACCGTGCCACCACTTGTCTCAAAGATGGCCACCACCAACCATCACCTGCTGAATCGTGTGGTTCATTGTGTTTGAACGAGCGAATCACGAAAAGTGGAAAATTCCCATCACTCACAAGCACTTCAAATTTGGACTCCCATTTGACTAGGAAATCATCCGAATTTGGTCTTCTTTCTGAGACGTAAAAATTTCAGACTTTGAATTATTTTTTCAGAAGTTTTTGAATCGACTCAATACAATATCACATCAGAAAGTTATGGTCAACATATCGAAGCTATCACTGTGCAACCACCGTAAGTTTTCATCTGCTCTACCCAGTTGATTTAGCTGTCTTATTAGTCTTTGTCATGAATTGGTTGGAGGCATAAAGCGGTTGTTTATGAAAAAGATGTGGCAAACATGGAAAGCCTTGATTTTTCCAGTCGTGGGTGTTGAAAAAGGAAACCTTAGGTACATGCCAACTGTTTGACAAAAGACGCCTTCAAGATTAGTGAATTGGTGTAGCCACCTAACAAATAGATCTAGAATGGGACTCTGATACCAACTGAAGGGATTCGCATAGCGGAAAAGTTGTCACGATCTTAAAATCTAATTATTAAACAATCTAATCTATGCTAGAACGAATACATAAATCATACTCTTGATGCGTGAACCCCAAAAATTGAAGCTTTTTCTTCACGATCTGATTTCTTGATCTAAGCATGAATCGTCCTCAGACTATGAATCAAACTGCGGATACCGTGAAAAGATTCACGTGTAAGCTATCATCCACACAGCCACTTACCGCCTCGTAACGGTAGTTACCGCTATAGACCACCCTGGATCATGAATTGATACCTCATGATCTTCCTCGATATTCCTTAGGTCGTCAACCGATTACCGTGTATGGGCACTTGGAATCAAAATTAGAACTTTCATCCTCTCAATTTTTGGCTAGAGAGAAGGTTAGTCTCCCTAGGGTTTTTCTTCTCTCTCACTAATTACGTTAGTTAGGCTTCACTTGCATCCCTATTAGAAGCCTCATATTTATAGTGAAATACAATGGTTAGGGTTAACTGTTAATCTAATTGTTAGGATTAACTGAAATTTATCTCTTAATTAAAATTAATTAAATTAATATTAATTAATAATTTTCATCACCAAAATTAGGACCGACTTGATTGACTACTAGGTATCCATGTCTTATCTATTTATCACCGCTACGACTATACTTATAATTCATAGGCTAGCTCAGGGACCATGAGGATAAAAATATCCATAGATAAATAATTAATAAGCTCTACTAACTAAACTCATGATCGAATTTATTAATTATTAATTACAATTTATTCCACTATGAAGATGCAATTGAACTTCATCTGTTTTATATTTTCTAATGTTATTATCATCGACCTATTATTCATTATGTTGCCCCTCCATAATACAACACCATGTATAATTAGATAAAGTACCTAACTAATAAATACACATTTTGTTCCTTATGTTTCAAATCTCATTCTATTGATCAATCATGATAATTTCATACGCGATGGCTCAAGTAAAATTATCATATTTATAATAAAACCATTAGAGATACTAATCACTTAGTTTACTATGATCAAATAAACGGACTTTGTTAAGGGGTAGTATGTCACTTACTTAAACGTATCTACTGGACTCTACTATTGAGAATTAGCATCATCATAATCTTACAATCTGGTCATCCAACCTACAAATATATTTACTCATAGAATATCAACCATAGTAGATAAAAATAATTGAACCATTGAATATGAGTTCATAAATATCTCAAGATTAAAAACACTCATAATATAATAGCAATGAGTTATGATTTTCTAAAGGTACTTAACTGAAAATCAAACTCATTAATCCATTCAATGTATTCCAAATGCAGTAGCACATTAACCAGGTACTCTATCTAGTGACCAATGTAAGTCACTGTACATAATAGAGTTAATACCCTATAGTCTCTTAATCAAGCGCACAACTTCAAGTCATAAAACATTTTTAGTTAAATGTTTTATTCACGTGAACCAAAACTCCATATGACCCATAAACTAAGTACTATTATGCTTGTAAATCTTTTTCAAGAATGTAACACACATAATATGAGAATAGATTATTTTTTATTAATCAGAATTAAAAGTCTTAATAAATACATTAGAACTCCAGTATTTTTAAAGCCACAATCCTAACACTCTAACACATGTATATAGTTGTCGTTATCATATTTTTAACATTTTGTTGAAGCATCAACATATTTGTTGAACCTGCCAACATTTTTGTTCAACCTTAAATAATCATATCATATTTCCAACACCTTGTTGAACCCATACACATTTGTTGAACCCCGCCACAGTTTTTCTCAAACCCCCTACGTTTTTGTTGAACTCCAAAGAGCCCTATCATACTCTCAACGCTTTGTTAAACCACCTCTACACGTTGTTGAACCTCTCAATACTTTGTTCAACCCCTCAACACTTTTGTTCAACCCCTAAAATTTTTGTTGTCCCAAGTAGTCCTAGTATAATTTTCACATTTTGTTGAACCGCATAACACTTTTATTGAGTTTCAAACATATTTGTTGAACTAAGAAGTAGTCCCATTATGTTCTCAACATTTTTTTTAACCTCCAACACTTCCGTTGAACCTTGTAAAACTTTTTTTTTATTGACCAACATGTTAACTAATCGATTATGATAAATTGGATGGGAGTTTACAATTTTTTCTTCTGTAGTACCTGACGTGACATGGGCGTGAAAGAGGCTCAAGAATTAGTTTTGTTGAAACCATCAACATTTTTTTTGAAACCATCCAACGGCCTAGATTGCTCTAGAGTAATTAAAGGGTCATGAATTCCCAGCATCAAAGGTGGATCACTATAGACTTAGGGGGCACGTGGCCCCCTGATCTCTCGGTGTCAATTTTTTTATGTTCCCGATAGCAACTATTTTGTATTGTATTTAGTTTTAATTTATAATGTGCCCCCTTGTGGATAATAGAAAAGTCCATAGGTCATTTATATTCTCTTCTAAAAAGGAAGGCTTCAGTTCAAATCGCATTGTCTCTAATTTCATAATGCCCCTTAACATTTTTTTTTGCTTTTTTTACTAATGCATTCTCTCATGCATTGCACATATTGATCTTCTTAATGTTTATTTTATATATTCAATATATTTATTGAATATATGAGAAATATATTATATGTCCACCTCAATTACATCTAAAAATATATGAGATGGTCAGTTGGTTGAACCGATATTCTCTCATTAGATGTCACTGCTAAATGGTGGTTAGTTTCAAGGAATCCTTATTCATTTATCTCCTTATCAATTTTTTATTCAATGTATAGAAAAATTATTAATACTAAGAATTAACCTCAAACATTACTAATAAACAAGTTTTCAAATATGAAAAAATTTCAAAAAATAAAAAGTCATATTGACCCTTATGTTCCTTTGTCTAACGGTGCACCCCCAAAACTAACATCATGGATCCACCATTGTCCATCGTTGAAGAAATTTCCTCTGGTAGTTGTAAATGGAGAAGATTTTCCGTGACTTTTGGGATGGATCGTTTTTTATTTCAGTTTCATGATAGACTCATTTAATTTTTTTTCCAAACCTTTATACATGAAGGTAATTATGTAATATATGAAGGAATCATCACAGCGGAAAATACTAGATCTTGAAAATTTTGAAAAACAACCTACTCAATTATGGATTAGAAAAAATATTTTTTGAAGTGTGACGATCGAAATCTAAAATCTTATAATTTTTCTTATTATTCCTCAGACTGTCAACCATATCACGAGCGGGTGGGCACTCGAGTAAAATCAAAAATCAAAACTCATGTCTTTTTCTTCTACCAAAAACAAAGAATTCAACCATCACTATTATCAATTCATAAAAACAAAAAACTACGCCTATACTTAAAAAATAGTTTAAAAAAGCTTTTAAAAAACATCTCTTCACATGGGTTACAATTTATAACCCATGTGAAAGCACACCACACCGGTGGGGGAAAATCCTAACCGTTTGTGTTTTTTTATAAATTTAATTAATTAAAATTAAATAGATTAATTTTAATTAATCATTGGCCTTTTTAGAATGAGACTAGGTTAGTTTTAAGAATATTTGATTGACTATAGGGTATACATGTTGTGACACTTGTTTAATAAACAAGTCCCGTCATATCATAACCAAAATCTGAGGTAGTAAGAAAATCATAATGATAAAAATATACTTGACTATATAATTAATAAACTCTATCGATTAAATCCATAATCAAATTTATTAATTATTAATTACGATTAACTCCGCCATAAAATCGTAATTGAACTCCAAATATATTTTATATTACGCTACGTAATTATTCTTGTCCTATTATTCATTATGTAATGCCCTACCATAATATAGTACCATGCATAATTAGGTTAATTACTATCGACCTAATATGTATAACACATTTTGATATCCTTAGATTTCAAATTCATTCTATTGGCCAACTATGATAATTTTCATACTTGACATCTCAAGTAAAATTATAAAATCTCTAGTATTTTATCAGAGATACTATGCGCTTAGTTTACTATGACCACTTAATTAAAATTATCTATGGATTCTACTATCGAGAATCTATGGACCCACTATCTAATAACTCAGGTATTCAGCCTACCGAATAAGTTAACTTCTAGAGTCTCATTCTTAATAGATAAAAAACTAAGTTACTATATATGAGCTCATAACTCTCTCAAGATTGAGATCACTCATAAAATAATAGCAATGAGCCATGGTTTTCATTTGATAGTATTTTACTGAAAGTCATACTCATTAGTCATTTCAATGCATTCCAAATGCACTAATACATTAACTAGGCACTCTACCTAGTGGCCAAGGTAAGTTACTCTACACGATAGAGTTAATGCACTATAGTCTTTTCTTAGTAAAGCGTGAACTTCACTAGACTGTGAAATTAAGTATTCACAAGTCATAAAAAACTCTTAGTTAAATACATTGTTCTCGTAAGCTAAACTACATAGGACTCATAAACTAAGTACTATTATATTTGTGAAGATTGTATTGCATATAATATAAGAATAAACTATTTATTATTAATCAGAATTAAATGTCTCAATAAATATAATAGAATTTTAGTATTTTTTTAGAGCACAATCCTAACAATCTCCCATTTTCCCTAAAGCGCGTCTATAACCAACTTAACCTCCATGTTCTCTACATGTGACCCAAAGACTTTTGTGGCTAAAATCTTCATAAACATGTTTGCTAGGTTCTACCGCTGAGGTAATCTAATTAAAAATATGAATTTCATATACCCAGCTAGTATCAGATTCTCACCATGATAGACAAGAACGTAATCCCTATTTCTCCTAAGATACTTGAGTATCTGTTTAACAGCTATCTAGTGAAAGCCTCCAGGATTTAACTAATATCTGCTGACTAAGCCTACTGTAAAATATACATCCGATGTATAATATAACATGCTTAAGACTTCCCACTACCAAAAGTAAGGGAATTGTCTTCATGTTATTTATTCCATCATATGTCATAAGAGACTAACATATTATATAGGTTCCAAACCTAAAAGCATAACATGCCCTTTTTGCATTATACATATGTACAACATATTATTATCTCTGTAGTTTAGGATAAGCACATCATTCTATATTTAAGTCTCAAAAGAACTTAATTCTTAGAATGAATACTACTTTTCTAAAGTCTCTGATATCGTGAATTCAGACAAAAAAGCCTTTTATAGTTGACTTTTAATTCTACATCATTCTTGATTATAAAATGTCGTCTACATTAAACACCAAGAAAATCATTATGTTTCCTTCCTTTCTCTTGCACTAACATAACTCATTAGGACCTTGATCAAAACCAAAACTTTGATTGCATAATCAACATAATATTTTAAGTCATTAATGCATGCTTAACTCCATGACTGGACTAATGCATTATGTATATCATAATTCATGACATTCAACGACAAATCTAAAATTTGAGACATAAAGTTATTCACTTCATGATCGTCATACAAGATAGTGTTCTTGCATCCATTTGCCAAAACTTATAAATGAGATGAGCTACAATGGATATAATATCTTTATAGACATGAGCATGGCTATTAGTTAAAATGATCTGGTATACTCAATATTATCTCTCTAAGTATGTCATTTCACACTAAGCCTAGCCTCGAAGGTCTTGATCTTGTGTCTCTGTCTCGCTTCCGCTTGTAAATCTTTAACACCCAATACATCTAGGCTTCTACAAGCTTCCATACTCCATGAGAGTTAATGGAATCATTTTCAGATTTCATCAGTTGAAGCCAATGAATTACTTTGCATTATTTACTACATCTATACAACTTCTCAGATCTGAGTCATGTTCCTTTGAGATTGACTCGAAAGTCTCTCACTTGAACATGAATCTCATAATTGATAGTGATCCCCTCCCACTATGACGAAGTGATTGAGAACCAGCTTATGTTCCACCAAGATTGTCATATCGACTCTCCTATGAACATTTATTTCTCATATAAAAGAGAAATACTCCCACTAAATAAAGTTATGTAGTACTAGGAAGTACTTTATTCTTATTCGCTTAACTAACTGGATTCTCAGTAATTTTTGGACTTATCTATTAGTAATTGAATTGCATGGCACAAGCATTACCAAAAAATTCTTCTAAGTTTGTGTTGTGTCTAGATATTCCTTTTGAAATATAGTCTTCTTCCAAGAATATGTCTATACTTACAAACACTTCCCATTCTTGGTATTATAAAAACAAATAACCTATATTCCTTTTTGCATAGCTTACAGTTAGATATCATTTTGATCTGCCACCTAGTTCGACAACATTTTTTTAGCACATATCTTTGACATCTACATATATGAAGGTTACGTAAACTAGGTTTACGAATATTCCATAATTCTTAAGGTGTTTCAGGTACTGTCATAGATGATGTTAGATTAAAAATATGTCATCTATAAAGTTAATCCTAAAAAAGAAAATATGTCAGTTAAATAATTAAACATAGATCCCATCATGTTAAAAGAAACATTTCTCTTTACTGTTAACCATTCTCTGGTTGACCCAGATGTAACTAATTGGGATATAATCCTGATACTTACCATGTAGTCTATGAATGTCATTAAAATATATTTACCTCTTTGATCAAATCGAAGAGTCTTAGTTTATCTCTCCAATGCCTTCTCAACTTATGTTCTAAACTCTTTGATTTCTCAAAAGTTTCAGAATCGAGAAGCATAAGGCAAACATATTCATATCTATAGTATCCGTCAATAAAATTGACATTATACCCATATACACCCCTCACCTAGACTTTCACTTGTCCACTTAAGCAATATACTCCAACATTAACATCATTCGCCTTTTTGTCTTTCTGTCTCAAAAAGACTCTTGATCATATTCTTATCAATAAAGGATTCGCTTACCGGTAAGATTAAACAATTTAAATGTCATGAAGCCTATCTCTTACTAGTCTTTGAATCGTACTTAGATAATATGACCTAGACATATCTTATTGACGTATAGTTTGCTTGAGAAACTTTTCTCTTTTATAATGTACTATGTATACTGTTATTTTACTCCATATCATGCAACAAACAATTTAAAAATAAATGTACTATCCAAAATAGTGCGTTGGCTCTATCCAAAGAACAACATGCAATCTCTCTCATTTAGTTTTTTGGTTTCCTAGAACCTTCACAAAGAATTGTGAATGTGATTAGTGATTTCACGTTTAACACAAATTGTCTTCAAGATTCTCTTAACTATCTAGAGTTTTTAGTTCAGTTTGGCATGATTAAACATTTCTATATGTACTATAGTTTAATCATGAACTAGTGTAAAGAATCAGCTCAGGTATCCAAGATTATATCGATTTGGGTTTTCTCATCGATTTTAGCTATATGAAACTTTATCTCGCTGAAAAAATATCAACCATAAGGGTATGGTCATCGATCAACAAGAGTTTCCTTTGCCATCTTAGTGTTCAACAATACCCCTTCAAACATCTTACTGGAGATTAATAATTATATCAACTTCCATGAAGAATGAGTTTATTAAATTTCCAAATATTTGTCATATAATGACACTATGTAACATGGAGCTAAAATTCAATCTATCTACATAGTCAATATTAATTTTATTCACCTGAGTGCTTCCACTCTAAGAAAGATCTAGCGTAATGTTAATTAGGAGTGTACTTGCTTCGTTTACAATTAGGTTAAAGCCATAATTAATATCCATTCATGTCAAGAATATTTTCAATAAAAATACTAATGGGCTCATGGACAACATTTTAATTACTAAAAAATAATAAAATTATAAATCATTACAAACACATTCTAATTAAAGCATACATCATAGCATAAATATATTCTCAAGAAATTAACATTTCATGTACATAATGATATTCTAACTTTCATTAACATACACACGCTTAGGTGGAACACACATTTAAAAAGTTGGGTAGGATAATCCAAACTAATTAATTACCAATATGATATTAATAACTAGTAATCCTCCTAATCTAGTATTAATATCTAGTAATTAACTAACATTCAGCTTTGGTCTCTCAAAATAAGTAATAAGAACCGCTTAGGCGGAATACTATAAAAAATTAGTCAAGTGTATATCATTATTTCACCTTCAGACTTGTGACAAGTGGACAACTCCTGCTTAGGAAGATCATTTCTAGTTATTCACTTATTAAGGTGATCATTACGAAGACTATACTTGTAATATCTGATACTTCAGATACCCTCAATCAGGGAGCTTTCGAGATTGAAGATGAGGTACTCTGACACCTTACTATGATCCAATAATGGAGACCGTGAGTTTTGATTAAGAATCTCGCTCCCACTTGATTTTCTAAATTATTTGAGCTTTTATTACCATGGATTACTAAGTGACGTTAGGTAAATAGCCAACCTAATCTTTAGTAACCTACTCCAATTAAAGAAGCCTGTTCAATTAGTATTATATTTAAGTTAATATAATTTTATCTAAATTGTAATAATCTCACTATTTAATTAACGAAAGGATAAATATCTAGCATGATTATTAAAATTGAAAATTATATTTAAATAAAACTAATAACATGCTTCTAGAGTAATTCAGTTTATACTCTAATCAATTATGCTTAATTTTATCTTTATTACGCAATCACAAATGTTTAACCTTTTAGAAACCAAAGCCACATGGTATCTAAATGTGATGTGCATAAAATAAGATTATCTAAGCATGCTGGGCATAAAACATAATAAACAAAATAGGCGGGGTATAAAAGATAAATATCTAAAATAAACCATAGCCTTGCATAACCTAATCATATCTTAATTCAAAATCTAAAAACGAACATCAAGATAGGCCAATGAAACCATCTACCGCTAGCTTCAACCCTTGATCTCACCGTTTTCCACCACCGACCGTCACCCACTGCCTCACAAGATTCATCCTGTTCCAACGAACCAACCCAGAAAAACTGAAAAATTCTCATTTCTCCTACACGTCAAATTCAGCCTCAAATCTTACAGGAAAATCATACGAATTTGGTCTTCTTTGAGAAACATAAAACTATGGGATGGTGAAATATCTATTCATAGGATTTTGAATCGACTCAATATGATATCGGATCCGAAAGTTATGATCCAAATACCAAACATGTCACTATGCAGCCACCTTTGTGCAGACGCGAGTTTACATCCATTTTTCGATTAACTATTTACACTGTTTCAATCTCCACTGAATACGAATAATTACATCATAACAATTTTAACTTTCTCAAATAAAGTTTACAAGAATCTATAAAATAAATATGAATTCTAAAGGAAAAAATAATCTCCTCATGGATTGTCCATCTAATTATATAACCAACATAAATTTACTCAAAATAAGGATCAAGTCACCAACTCCACGTCACTTCTCACTCAGCATGCCAAGCAGACAATGACTTAGATTGCTTCATATGGCTAAGTGAGGGTGTGCATACAAGGTGGTCGTACACACCTCATCTTCCCACATCAACAAGTTAGTTACTTGCAATCATTGTAAGCCTTCTCTTTCCCATTATTGTGTCTGCTATCAATATTTGTGTGCCTTAACTAATCCTCCTTTCAACTATAATTATCTTAGGATTAAGCTCATATATATGTGCCTCTTGGTTGTGGAAGAACGTTAAGGTCAATATTGCTATATCAATGAAAATCACCATCTTCTTCCTTATCTCTGTGTATTAACTTGGTATCAGAGCCAGGTTGTTGTTGTTTGACCAAGGTTGTGATCATTGCCCACCTCTCTTGCTGAAGTTGTCACTTGTGTTGCATGAGCTTAATGTGAGGTGAGTAGTGGCTTTGAACATTTGTTCCCTTTCTGCATTGTGTCTCTCAAGTCTCGTTTCATGTATTATCAGAAGAGACTGTACCTCTTCAATGGATAGGTTCTCAGCTCTAGAAGTAACATTCACGACCACTAGGTCATATTTTGAGGGAATACCATTTAGAATGTGAAGAACCAGATCTTGTTCACTCACGGGGTCTCCAGCAGCAAGTAAGTTATCACTTATTATTCTCTTGAGCTCCAGGAGTTTGGCTTTTGATCTCCTAGCAAAGGTCCTCTCAAAGGCATACCATAGAGATCTTGAAGTCTTATATTGCAGTAATGATCCTAGCACCCTGTCACTCATACTTGAGCGCAGCCAGCTTAGAAGCAATTGGTCTTGTCTAAGCCATTGCGGGTATTCAGGATTTTGGTTTCCATCCTCGAGATGCTGGCATGTCTATTTGTTGTATTTAGAATGAAGTTAGTCAGTCCATGTCCTATTATTGCTAGAACGATTTGTGATTTCCACCTAATGTAATTATCCCTATCTAATTTGATGGATAAGGTTGATCTGAGAGAGTTGGCAAATGGGTTTAGATCAATTGGTTGTCTAACTACTGCCTCAGTATTCTCTCTGTTTTGAGATGAGCTAACAGGGGAGCCCATCTTCAGCGAAGGTGAGAAAAGCAGAGAAAATGTGAATCGGGAAGAAGAGAGAAATGGTGTAGAAGCTCATATGGCCCTGATACCAAGTTAATACACATAGATAAGGAAAAAGATGGTGATTTTCATTGATATAGAAATCCTGACCTAATGTTCTTACACAGCCAAGAGGCACATATAGAGGAGCTTAATCCTAAGATAATTAATGAAAGAAGGATTAGTTAAGGCACACAAATATTGATAGCAGACACAATGATAGGAGAGAGAAGGCTCTCAATGATTGCAAGTAACTAACTTGTTGATGTGTGAAGATGAGGTGTGCATGGCCACAACCTTGGTCAAACAACAACTTGATCATAAATCACATTTATATTTCACAAGGCATTTCTTGAATAATTCAAAATCTTTGTTCTAATACCATTTAAAGGAATCGTTGCAGCGGAAAATATTGTATCTTAAAAAATTCGAAAAATAACTAACTCAATTATGGATTAGAAAAAATCTCTTTTGAAACATGGCGATCGAAATCAAAACTCCATAATCTTCCTTATTATTTCTCAGACCATCAATCAAAATCATAAATAGGTGAGCACCCAAATAAAATCAAAAACAAAAACTCATCTCTTTTTCTTCTTCCAGAAACAAAGAATTCGGCCATCACTATTATCAATTCATAAAAACAAAAAACTGCATACTTAAAAAACAGTTAAAAAAAGCTTTTAAAAAGCATATATTCACATTGGGGTTACAATTCGTACCCATGTGAAAACACACCAACGGTTGGGGAAAATTCCCAACCGTTTGTGTTTTCTTTTTCTTTTCTTTTTTTTAATTTTATAAATTTAATCAATTAAAATTAAATTAATTACTTTTAATTAATCATTGACCTTTTTAGAATTAGTCTGAGTTAGTTTTAAGACCATTTAGTTGGTATAGGGTATTCAGGTTGTGTCACTTATTTAATAAATAAGTCTCGTCACAACATAATTTAAATCTGAGACTAGTAATGAGACCGTAAGGATAAAAATATATTTGACTACATAATAATAAACTCTATCGATTAAACTCACAATTAAATTTATTAATTATTAATTACGATTAACTCCACTATAAAATCGTAATTGAACTACAAGTATATTTTATATTATTCGAGATAATTATCATTGACATATTATTCATTATGTAATGTTCCTCTATAATATAGCCCCGTGCATAATTACATTAATTAATATCAACCTGATTTTCATCTGATAGTACTAATTACTAAAAATCAGACTTGTTAGTCATTTCAATGCATTCTAAATGCTCTAGTATATTCACTAGGTACTCCATATAGTGACCAAAGTAAATCACTCTACATAATAGAGTTAATGCACTACAGTATTTTCTTAGTAAAGCGTCAAACTTCACTAGACCGTAAAATTAAGTATTTACAAGTCATAAAGAACTCTTCGTTAAATACTTTGTTCTTACTGCATAGGACACATAAACAAAGTATTATTATGTTTGTGAACATTTTACAATAATATATTACACATAATATAAGAATAAAATATTTATTTTTAATCAGAATTAAATGTCTAAATAAATATAATAGAATTTCAGTGCTTTTTAGGGCATAATCCTAACAATATTAATCTTGAATGATGATGATATGTAGAGACGACACAGTATAGTAGCTATTGGGTCATTTTTTCTTAGCATTTCACTATTTCTAAAGTCTTATAAGGACATATGGCCAATTATCCCTATACGTTCTCCATATTCTATGTTATCAGACACGTTCTCTACATCATTTTCTCTTCTTTTATAAGCTATAGTTGGGTGGTTAGAAGTAGGGCTGTGCGGCTTTTTCAAGAATAGACCGAATCGATTACTATAAAAATTATAATCGGTTCGTTTATTTTTAATAACCACAATTTTGGTTCGGTTATATTTTATAGTAAATCTGTAATCGTTTTGAACCGATTACCACCACTTTTTAATATATATATATATATTATTAACTATTTAAGTTAAAAATTAATCAAAACTAAAGGACACCAAAACCTTAAGTCTCTCTCCATTCCAGTATTCCTCGCGCCTCCGTGCTCTCTCCTCTCTCTTTGCAATTACAGAGTCACAAACAACCATCGTCTCCCTCAGGCCTCACATCGTCTCCCTCAGAAATCACATCGTCTCCCTCAACCATCGTCTCCCTCATCCACCATTATCAAGTCTCCCAACTCGAAGCTTCCCTCGTCGTCTCAAAGCACTCTCTTTGCCTCTCTCTCAGCTCGAACTCAAGCTTGTATCTCTCTTTGTCTCTTTGAAGGTAAATAAAAGCTTCAAACTTTGCGATTTAGATCTTTTAAGCTTTGATTGTTTCAAATATTTCGACTGAGATTCATTTTGTTTCGACGGTCTCTCTAGTCTCTGATTTTTTAGATATCTTACGGACATACAGTAGCTCGATTGTTTCGAATGTTTCCCTTCGTCTCCCTCTTTGATTGTAACGATTGTTTGATGTTTCGAATGTATTGATATTTTCAGTTTAAATTTTCTTGTTGTTTTAAGAAATTTTACAGGTGTAGTTAAACCGAACCGATTATTTTGGTTACATTCAGTTCGGTTCTAATGGTTACGTTAGTTCGGTTCGATTTTATAATTTAAGTAATCGATGAATTCAGTTTGATTACAAAAATCTCCTACTAATCGATCGAATCGTGCACATTCCTAATTAGAATAGTTCGCCTACCATCTTCCATTTAGGAAGTGCCCCCTTAGCAGTGATCAACCGGTTGTCATATCATTGAAGCTGGACGTCAATACTATATTACTATGTTACGATAGAAATATCGTCTTGATGGGGGCATTGTCTCCATCTTTAAGACAACAACTCTCCACGCTTCAATCGTTTATGGTACATTACTTTGTTGGGTTCAAAATTTGAAAATTTGTAACTTTATTTTGTAATATATTGAATCATGATTATATTTTACAATTGTCTACTGTTTCCGTTAAAGATCAACTTGTTTCACCCTAATTGAGCCGAGATTTGTTGGCTGAGCAAGTTTTGATATCAAATATTGGGTAGTACTAAAATTTCTCAATTCTAAAATCCGGCACATGAGTATAGCTTTTCTCTCACACTTACAAATTAACCCCCAATCCCTACCATAACTGATGTGGGAGGCTTTAAACTTTATTCATATCATTATATAAATTATGATCCTCTACTAATTAAAATACTGACCCTATGAGGTTTCATTTATATCCCAAGTTACAGATTGTAAACATCGACACATGCTTCACTTTGTAGCATTTTTGCATTTTTGTGAGGTGCATATAGGTCTAGTGATTTCCATGAAATAAGTTCAAGTCACCATATCTAGCTTTCTCTAGTTTGTAATATGATACTCAACCCAAACACTAATTTATGTCTATATATCTATATCTATATCTATAACAATGTGTGTACATTAAAAGGATTAAATAAGAGAAACTTTTGATTTTCTTTTTTACCCTTCAAATCCCCATTTAGATATTTTTGACAAAAGAAATTCACTTAGATTTAAGATAAATTAGTACTTTTTCCTTTAGCCAGTCATTATTTTATTTAATGAAAAACTGCATATAAGCTAGCATTCATTTATGATAAAATGAGGATCTAAAAAAGAAAAACAAGTTTATCATCTAGAAAAATAATCATTACATTGGAATCCATTCAGCATGACCACATGAACTAGAAAATTCTCACGTGTGTTATACGTGTTTCGTGCAACTACTATCAAATAAGATCGACAACACATAGTATGTAAAAAATTATTTTATACAAGTTGTCTGATATTTATACTTTCTTTTAATACATAAAATGCATAGTATAGAAACTGTTGAGTGCACAAGCAATTTATTCAGGAGAATTTAATATTAGATCATTATACATTTTGAAGATAGTATTGTCGACTTTCATGCTACCTAAATAATTAGCTAAATAGATACTGGATTATTTTGAGACTTATCATTTACTTATAATTTATCTTTTGAGATTTTATATAGTAATAACTATGAGAAAAAATCTTTAAAGATGATAATTTCAATAAAATGGTTGAACTATTTTGTTTAAATTTGAGTTTAAAGATAATGTAAGAAATTATAAAAACTAATAACTATGGTAGTATTGTAGTATTGTCAAAGCTAAACAGAAATTATTCTGAACAAGTGTACAGATTCTCCAATATTTATACTTTTTTAATACATAAGATGCATCGTACAAAATCTATTGAGTGTCTATAGACAATCAATTTACTCATGAGAGATTCGCTTTGCATTTTAAGATAACTTTTATGCTATGTAAAATAATTAGTTAAAGAGATACTGGCGAATTTAAGATTTATAATTTACATATAATTTATGTTTTGATTGTAATAGTTAGGAGGAAAAAATGTTTGAAGATGATAATTTAAATTAATAGTTGAACAACTCTTCACATGATATTTTTCGTTTTACTTTGAGTATAAGAATCACGTAAGAAATTTCAAACGTTATATGAATTATGAAAGGATAATTCATTTTCAAAGTCTAAAATAATTATCATTTTGTTATACATACAATTCACGTGGGGTTTCACCTAGTGATAGAGAAACGAAAGGCTACTATCTAGTTGGACATGTCTCTTTCGTTAAAAAGGGAAGGGAGCGTATTCCCTCAGCCATGATATTTACTTTCAATGTTTCGTCTATTTCCTGTCCTTCTCACAAGTAACATCTTCCGAAAAGTTGAAATATATTGTACAGCGTACTGAACCCAAAATTAAAATTGAAATAACAACACCACAATCACGTAACATTTTCAGATTCTAACCTAAAATGATTGATATTTTAGGTGGAAAGGCAGTATATAAGCATAAATAGAATCATTATCCACACTCGATATGAGGTAACATCACTTAATATCTTTCCTCATGCGGAACGTACCATGAGTTGGACAGCTACAGACAGAGACAGACATAAATCGAGCCTGAGCCAAGAAAGAACCAAGCTCAGATTCTAACATAAAACTAACTAGTATTAGGTGAAAAGACCCAACATGTATATAAACACAGACAGATCATCATCTACAATCGATGTAGGATAACATCCCTTAACAAGATTTATCATTTGATGCTAAATAACTGGGCTTATAACAACATATGTTCATATTGACCTGGTAGAAAGAGCGGTTGCTAACACTATAATATTTTGCTTGTAAATAAGAGGCATGGAAACGGGAAAAAGGCCTATATAGCCACTATATTATGCCCTCATATATCATAATATTATCAAAACTATATGATAAACAAAAACATAGTCGATTATGGCTTAGCATTATAAAAACATGCGTGATAGTACTCAAAGTGGAAGCAAGTGTTCCTTATCCCATTATCAAATAATTATATCATCTTCTTGACTTGAAGTATCTCATGCAGCCTCTCCATTTCCAGCTTGTCTCACTAGCTGAAAAATTAAGAAGAAATCATCAATAAGAAACACAAAACAAAAAAAAGGCCTTTCATGTCGCGTAAACTGAACGGAGAGACTCATATATACGCTCCCTTGAGCGTGTACGTGCGCATGCATGGAGAGCGAGGGAGGGAGGGAGAGAGTGACCTGAAAATAAATATCAAGCTTCTTTCTCAAGACTTCATGCTCATGCTTGACTAGTTCAAAGCTTCTAGTACACCTACATAATTGAAGATCGACACGCAATTAAATTATCAAAATGTGTATGTGATCGTGAGAATAGTAGAAATATCAGTAAGAAATATGAAATTTAATTTACCCTTCAACATTTCCAGCGAAGCAGTAATCTCTGAACTGTTTACATCCATTAATCACCCTTATAGCACCAATGCTGCCACAAAAAGTACCTTTATTTAATAACTTAATTGTGAACAATTAGTACTAAAGATTAAGTATCAAATCATTAGGGTACGTTTGAGAGTTAATAAGTGTTATGGTTGGAGCGGGCTTGTTCAAGAAACACTAAAATTTTGGGAAGCTTCACTAGAACATGAGTAAGCCGTAAGCCTAACTCTTTCATGCAGAACTATTAAATAAGTAATCGAGGAGCATTGAAAGTTTACCTTGAGCAGCTACCTTTGAACTGGTGCATGTGGTTTTCCAGTTTTTCAAAATTCATAGGCTTAGTGAGCCTGCACAGATTAGGACGAGTATCTAAGTTTTGAATGATTAGGATTTCTACATATCACTTTGAATTTAATTATTTGAAATATTGCTTAACGGATTTTACAAATACTTACAGTGTCTGTTCTATGTTACGGATTAGTCTAGCCGAGTCGCTATAGAATAATGATACAACTTCCTCCACAAAACTAGGGTTGGCTTCGTCTTGCAATTCCTCAAGCTGATTAAATTGATCAGAATCAATGTAACCCTGCAACGTAGAACATAAAATTAGAAAACGATGTTGTCTTGTCTTGGTTGAATCTTTCGTATATAATGTATGTTTGGTCGTGTTTGGCTAACCAAGTAAAGCCATAAAAATTACTGCTCAAATCCATTGTCCAATTTGTATGAGAAGCATCATTTTGATTGTTTTTTTTATTATGTGTATCGTTGATTCTAAACTTGGTAATTATATCAATAACCTGATATGCATTCCGGGATGTGAAAATTGGCAAATTGTACTTTTTCTAATGAAATAGTTAGAAGTGCGAGAAGAAAATAGCGTGAGTTTGTTTAACCTGTTCGAAGAAACACCTTCTCGTTAAGGTAGCTTGTCGTTGAAAATGATTTCCATCCATCTCTCCCTTATGAAAATTCTATAATATGGCTGAGCAGTAGGTTTCACTCAACTCAGTTATATGATAAAACTCAGAGGCGAGCTAAGGTTTTTATAGCATTAGAAAAGAATGTTGGAGGGAGGGAGAGAGAGGGAGGGAGAGAGAGGGAGGGAGAGAGAGAGAGAGAGAGAGAGAGAGAGAGAGAGAGAGAGAGAGAGACGTCTCTCTGTTAAGGGGTTAATTAATGGAGCAATTATCTTGCTTTCATGTTTGTGTTGGCAATTAGAAAGTGTCACGATGTGGGTACAAGCATGAGACTTGCAAGCTATCTCATTCTCATGTATACAAATGTGGTGTGGATTAGCAGCAAATCACTGCACGAAATCTGTTTTCAACCAATATTGAGTTTCTACACTACGTGGAGCCGATGGATCAAAAGAGCTATGACCATGCATTTATTGTTTCTTGTGGCACACTTTCTAATTGCTATTTGATGAAGCTTAATCCCGGTGACTTTGGGAGTGCTTTTGTTTAAAAGCATTCTCGTATGCCAAAATAATACTATTTTAGCTCAAATCCTTTTCATAAGTATTTTCGTTTGAAATGCACGATGGTAGTTGGAAGCACTTCTTACAGGAACACACTCAATTGTTCTATAAAATGCATCCAAAACACAGAACAATATAGTACAAATAATATACAAGTGTTTCTGACAAAGATAGATTTCAAGTTATTATTAGCTAAATTAGTTTTATTTGCACTCCGAAACACACTCTCCATCCGCATTTTTAAAGGTCTTGAAGTATAATAGCAAGTCATTCCAGCATTTATCAACCAATTTAATTACTTGATAACTTAAAATACACCAAACCCCCTAACTTTTGAGACAGTTGCAGATTAGTCTCGATCCCTTCAAAACCAACATCTTTGTCTCTAAGCATTTTTATTTCAGTCCAAAATAACCGTTTGTTACAATCACTAAACAAGCATGTGACACGCACTTGCCTATGAGGTTGATGTAAAAAGAAGACATCTTTATCACTTTTTAGGAATTTTGCCATCTCTTGTCTTGGTCAATCTATTTCTCTGCATTAGCGAATTATTAACTTCGAGTTTACAAATATGAGATGGTGAAAATTGAAAATCTCCTAAAAATGACGAATATATGATAATAGTTTACCTTAATTGTATAGACGTGTCCAATGCAGTTTCAATTAGTGAGTGAAAGAGGTTAGTATTTGATCGTATGTGCTTAAAATGAAAGCTTGGTACGTTAGTATTGATTTTGAAATGCTTTGGTATAACTCCCAAGTTTATAGGGATTAGTATCATTTTACCTAAAATGCAACTCTTCTCAAAGGTTATAGAGTCTAGAGTCATTTGACTTAATAATTATATACGTATTAAAAAAATATATATATCAGACTAGGATATTATCTTTTGTGAATCACCCAGACCCACGTAGTTTGCCGTCCACTCCAAAAGTAATGAGCCAACATCTATCCAGATGTTAAACTTTCTCGTTCAATTTAACAACCAGCTCTTGGATTTCAAATTCATGCAGTAGATTAACACAAAATTCGAAGACATAAAGAGCAGCCATTCATTTGCAGATGCATTTGGCCAATAAGAGTATAATTACCGATTGACAATGAGAGAGTTTTAAATTATTCTAGCCTCTTGTCACGTGCACCTTCAAGAACACCGCATACAGACAATCCGAGCAAAATGGATTCCAACAGTGAAGCTGATATAGCTTCTTATGTTTCTGGTACATGAAATACAGAGGCCACGGAACTCAAGTTACCAAGAGATGCTTAATTTTTCAGATATCATGGGCAGATGCAATTTTGTTTCTTCAGTACCTGATTATCAATTTTATTCTATTCAGATAATGTGAGTAGGCTCTCATAAGAACATACGATTTTTTATGTTTTATGCTGAGAATTTTACTCTATGCAATTAAAGAGGGATAACAGATCAAATCATTTTCAACCCTCTATGCTACTACCAGCATCAAGAACGTGCATGCGTGTATGTGTGTGTGAGAGAGAGAGAAGTCTTGCACGCAGACATACTCTATAAACTTTCCCAAATAAGTTATGGTCTTATGTGTGTGCTTAGTTATTTTTGGGTAGCAATTAAGAAAGCTGGAATAAGAGCGAGACAAGAGATCATTCATGAGCCATGGGTAGCAAATGATTGAAATGAGAATATTACCTTTAGGATAGCAAATTGTGGTCCTCACCATGCCTTTCTCTGTCAATCAATTCAATTCTCAGCAAAATGTTAGCCCAAAGAATCGATAAGAGACTGCCTTTATTCCTAAGTGACCCAACTAAAAGAGAGAGTGGGAGAAGGTGAATAGAGAGGTTTTCTGCAAGTGAATTTGACTTCTCTCTCTCTCTCTATATATCTCTCTCTCTCTAATTGTTCTTATATTGTGTGGGCATATGTACTCCTTTTTTAAAGAAACAAAGGCCGTGCCCCTTCTTCATTGGAGGGATTGATATTCCTTCTCACTATCATTACTTTGCATCGATAAAAGAATCCCAGCATGGGCATGATGATAAACCCAATAAGAAGATCATTGCTAGAATATGATTATTAGTGTTTCCTAAGAGAAATGATATACTGTTGTGACATGAATTACAAACATCTATATAAACTCTAACATTTCCTAGAAAGAGTTGAAAGGCAGGATAGCTACAACCATTTATAGTAAAAGTAGGAAAGTGTAGAATAAAGTTATAGATGAGGTATTTTTATGGAACCTGAAACAGTGTTTCAAGAAAGTTAAAGCATTTTTCCACAAATCAGTCAATTTCTACTATGAGGGAAAAAATAGTCAAAATCCAGAACTAATCTTATGCACGATTCTATAAATAGTATCAAGTATAAAATAGAGCTTCACATTCAATATCTTGGCTGATGGACAAGTGTTTCATAGATATTCAGTACGCAAAAACAACCTCAGTATGGATCATTTAACTGAATCATTCTGTAACATAAATCAACTATGAAAAAGTAGGATATACAGCTACAGTAAAAAGACCAGAATAACAAGCATTTTATTTTATAAGCCTCGACACTGCATGGATTCAGCAGAGAGATGGCATTGCTTAGATTGCGGACCGAATTGTTATTTTCTCTACTACAATATCCAAATGAGCTAGTTCTTAGCATGTGATAAAGCTTAAATTAAATCGGCAAAATTGAAGTCCTATAATTACAGTACAACAAAATTAAATAAATAACTGGGAAGTGAAAACATTAAGATGCACCAAACCTGTAAGGTAAATGAGAGCAAGTGCATCAAGAATTTGTGGGGGCTAAAGGTGAGTTTCTTTCCCAATCGTTGAGCATATGCTTGCGTGAATGGTCCAAAAACTTGTGGCCGATGATAGATTATCCAAAAGTAAACTCTAAGTTGCTGTCCTACTAATCACTCCACACGGATTCTTCTTTCAGCAATGATTCAGCTCATCCCCGCAAGAATCCCATGGCCTGGTAGACATTATTGAGAGTGGTATCTGCAATGTCTGAAGCTCTTGCAGCACCTTCTGCCAGCACTCGATCCAAATAAGCCGGATCAGACATGATTTCCTTATACCGAACCTGCAAAAGTAAAATAGCAATTGGAGGATAATTCCTCAAATGATACACTTGAAATAAGCTTGGACAGTAGAGATGTTTATTATTCAACTCTCTTAGTAGAAAGAGAAGGTAGACAATAACACTTCAGATTGGATTACAAAAAATGCACCCCTAACACTTCCGAAAAAATCCGTTCACGTAAGCACAAATTATGCAGATGCACCGTAGTTATACCTACCAAGTAAGATGAGTAGCAAACAAAGGTAGATCTGAGCTTATCTTTTGAGTATGAGAACATTGTCTAGAAATTTCATAAAACAACCCCAGAATGCGGTGTAGGTATTAAACCTTTGCTTTTAAGTATCATTATATAGAAGTACACAACTGATGCAGGGCTTTCTTTATTTTGTCCCAATAGCATTTCTAAGCATAGATGTTGGAAAACATGAGCTATAGCTTCATAAGATCTTTCTACCCAAAGTATAAGCTGCAAGGTTCAGTAACCTTCTTTATTCCATCATAAACCACTAAAACCCAATGATATGGTTTTGGGATACTTTAGACAGTTGATGTCCAATACAAGTATCAAGCTTTAGTTATCCAAAAAATATTGAAGCTATAGAAACAGTTGCAAATAAGCGAACTCAAAATTTAAAAGGCATGAGCTATATAGTACAGACCTGGATGGGACATAGATGATCAATCAAGGCATCTCCTAAAAGCAATTTAAATGTTCCCCAGTTCATGTTTTGACATTCAAGCGCAACTTCCTGGAGAAAAAAGGATGACCAGACTAAGTCATGTCTGGAACATTTCAAAGCTACCACCTAGTACTGCTATTTTTCCAAACTTTTAACCATATCCTTTGGGTAGATATCTGAAATTAAATTATAATACTATTTTATTCTCTATGCTTAACATGAATTGGATTTTATATACATTAACATTTAATAAGGCATGGTAATGTACAGTAATTATCGGTCAGTAATATACAGGAGAATTCTTTTCAGGAAACTTGAGTGGACATTGCCAATAAAATTTACTAAATTTTTTCCTCGAGAAAATTTGATGTGAACGTTCAAATATTGTATAGATGAAATTGCTACCATTCTCCATATCCAAAAAGGATGGTGAGGCTGAGGATACACACCTAAGTTCATGTTGCTTGTGCGAGCAGTTCATGATCATACATAACAAATCAGAATGCAGTTACCTACTTTCTAATTGCCATGCAAGCAAGTGTTGCCGTACTGCCGATCACTGAAGGACGGAGGGGGGTAGTATGTTCAATCAATATGTGTACTCGCTGTTTGAATTGAAAGCTTTAATTGTTGTGTTTGTCCTATTTAAATTACACCTGAGATGAGAGTGAATGATGCACGCATAATTACTGGTTTAATGCATGCATACTCATTATGCAGTGAACTAAATAAGCATGACCGTGAGTACTCAAAACATATAATGCAGTTGATGAGCTATATACCATCACTAGTCAAACCAGTTTCTAGGTTGTAGGTAACCCTCCCTGCTTTGGAGCTATGTGTTAATGTATTAATATTTTACTATCTCAGGGAATAGGTTTGTGTACCTCTTTTGTTTTTCCTGAAACAAGTTGATATATTGAAAGAAGATTATTGCATTCAGGTCTTTCGGGATTGTCAAATTCCAATCTGTAAAATCCATTAAGAAAAAGTCACATGGAGGAGATCATATTACAAAGGTTAGAGAATTTCTAAAGTCACATGGAGGAGATCATATTATGTTGGAATGTTGTCCCACATCGCCTAGACTTGCCCATTTTGTGCTAATTATAAGGCTCTAGTACCCCTCTCTTTAGCACCTAGGTTTTAAGAAGTGATCAGGCTGAGCTTTTCAACTTGATATCAGAGCTTGGTTGGGTCTTTGTTTGTGCCGCTTTAGTTTGGTTCTTCGTCCGCTTAGTTCGGATTGTTTAGTATGCTGCTTAGTTTGGCTACCGTGTTGTGGTCCAGGAGGGTGTGTTGGAATGTTGTCCCACATCGTCTAGACTTGCCCATTATGTGCTAGTTATAAGGCTCTAGTACCCCTCTTTTTAACACTTAGGTTTTAAGGAGTGATCGGGCTGAACTTTTCAACTTATTATTGCCGAGGTTAGAAAATTTCTGGGAGAATAAGAAGCAAGAAACACCGTCAAACAATTGGCAAGAGAATCTAAACAACTGAGAACCACAAGACTAAACATCTAATCTAACATTATAATGCTGACACTAACCCTGGCAATGAGTCAGTTTTGCAGCGTTTAATCTTGTTCGCTATCACCTACAATAAAGTTAACCAAAATCAGTTAAAGTGGTAAAAGTTGAGCAACTACAGCAATCAAATATACTTTTTATGAAGTAAGAAACTAGTATCTAAAATTTGGTAAGTAAAAGATCTAATAGTAAAATTGTCTTCTAACTCTTACCAAGAAGGCCAACTGCAATAAACTACTCCTAAGATTCTAACATTCCTGCATCGGAGCTCTAATGTCATTTTCATACTCTACAAAATTGGCACTGCTGCCTTTCAAAAGCAAAATCTAGAAACCACTTGTCTCCTAAATCCAGAAACCAACTGGCACATTTTATTACTCCCAACCATAAGAAATTAAAAAAACAAAATAGAAGAGGGAATTTTGTAGAAGGCCCATGTTACCCAAATAATACAGGCTAATGCAAGAAGTTATTACTATTAGGCTTACGTAGAAATTACATTTTCTAGAAGTGCTCTCAGTACGTAAAGATTCGAACATGACTACTACTACTACTACTACAACAACAGTGAAACTAAAAAACAAGATAGGAATAAGAATCAAAACACTATCAAGTGAACTGAGTTCTTGAAAAATCCCATAGGCCGTGTGATCTTTTAATGCCCCAAATCAAAGTTATCAAATATACATTAATGAAAAAATTGAATTGTGAATGGCCCATACACGTGTCATCACTCATCAGCGACCTTTTACCAAATAAAACTAGTTTAAAGGTAGATATAAAGTATTTGAATCATCAATCTACTCTGCGTGCAGGTAGTGACTTTGGTATTATGGCAACATTGTACCAAGCTCAGTTAAACTAATCTTTACTTAAGAATATCTAAGGTTAATTAAGCCCTTTCTCAAACTACCAAGTACTCTATAGTCGGTACAACTTTACTTCCCTACAGCCAGCCATAAGTTTACATAGTGATCTAAAATGGGTAAAAAGAATAATTGAAAACAAATACAAGGACCATAAAGCAACTTACATCTTTTGGGTCAAGAAGATTGATTCTGGACTGATCAGAAGGAGCAGACTTTGACATCTACAATATTGAAACGAAAAAAATGTTAAATACGCACTTTTAGCAAAAAATAATTTTTTAAGAAAAAAATATCTTCTACAATAATCAATCGATAAGGTAATTATACGAAATAAATTTCCCAATTCTAAGAATCTCATATTTACGTTTAATAAAAAAAATCAGAAATATGAAATTCATGAATGAAGACAAAATGAAAAGCGTACTGGAAAATACCCATAACTCTAATTTGCATAGTACCCATATACCACGTAATTTCTTTCTTGACCATTTCAAACTCCAATGGAAGTAAAGTTATATTCTTCAAAACAAAAAAATATAAAATATCATCTAGTGGATCAAGAGAGAAATTGGTGAGACAGATTGGCCAACAATCTAAGATAGTCTACATCTGCCACTATAATGGACTCAACATATGTATCATCAATAGACAAAATGAACAAATTTAAGGGGAAAAAAACTAAGTGGAACAGTTAGAAATTATCAGACAACATGAAAACCACCTATTGAAAAGAAGAAAATGCTAACCTTAGAAAGACCATCAGTGAGGGACATTACTCGTGCTCCAGCTGGTGGTATAAGGGGCTCAGGTACCTACAAGGTCACACCTCAGTAAATAACTTTCCCTTTGCATGTAATTTCGTGAGGTCAAACAAAGGTTATCAATATATCTTGTTTTGGCAGGGAAAAAGGTGTTTACCTTAAAAATAGTTCCACCTCGCCTGCGACAAAACATATAATATGAGGAATAAAGTCCAAACTGTAGAAATAAAAATGAGCCGAAGAAAGAGATTCTTTCTTTCTTTTTCTTTTTCGTGTGTGTGTTGGGGGGGGGGGGGG
>QANY01002714.1:71480-169963 GCA_003255025.1 Datisca glomerata
GGGGGGGGGGGGGGGGACACTCAAGCTTTGCACATTAGTGATATCTTTCCATGTTAAAATTCAAATTCTTCTTACCCTCCCAACTTCTTCCACTTCCTCCCTCCATATAAATAATTCACACGCTCAGCTAACTCGCGAGTCAACTCCAAATGCTGCTTCTGATCCTCACCAACAGGGACAAGGTCAGACTGCATGTACAAGTTACAACTCATTAATCATGCAAATTAGGCAGCTACCATATGTTATGATAAATTCGTAGAGCAAGAAGCATAAAAAACAACTGGTTGTGACGAAGAGAATTCTGCAAGAACCCACATTAGATAAAGCATTATCTAGCCATCAAGCATATGTTTATATTTAAAAGCATGTAGATGGATAAAGAGGGAGGAAAAGAGATCTAACCCACATTGAAGTAACTTCTTATGCGTGGATAATTATAAATCACAGGAGAAAATGTAGAATTAACTAATATTGGATGCAGAGAAAGAAATATCACTCTTGAAAAGATCTCTTAGCCAAAGCTAAGGGTATGGAAGAGTCCCGAAGATGATTGGTCAAAAAGGATGAAACGGAAAACCCTGCTTATAATATATGAAATAGAATCAACACTCTTGAAACGTCTATGATTTTGGAATTTATATGCTTTAATTATCACATTAAAAAACTCTCAAGAAATATACAAAAACTCCATAGTAGATAAATTCTGAAGATTACCTGATATAGGAGAATATCAGAAGCCATCAAGACTGGATAAGTCAAAAGAGCAACCCCAACATTTTCATCTCCCTTCAAAATTCAAACCAAAGAAGCAACAAATAAGCTTTTCATAGAATGCATTAAAGTGATTAGAGGTAGAAGATATAAAAAGCTATTCTATTATAAGAAAACCTCTCTAACCATAACATGATCATAAGTCAAAATTAAATCGGGGGGAAAATATCATCTGTACAATGTAAAAAGTTAAGGACTTCTTAGGGCATCAAACATCCAAACAATAAACATTTGCTATCGAAGAAATCATGATGTTTCTTCTTCCAATCTTAGTGTGCTTTTAGGTGGAATCGGGGAGGCCCAACCCATTTTGAGATGCAGATGCAATCAGATCATCAAAGCTTTTCTATGAGATCTGTAAGGAAGAATAGAGAACCTCGAGGGAACACGATTGTAGGGGAAGAGTACAGAGAACTGCATACAGCTATAAACGCACCGCCTTGCGAGATTTTTCTTTAAACTGAATCATTCTGTTAAGCCAACCAATTGGCGTGGCAGAGCTTAGAAGCCACATCAGTTCTACATGAGCACGGACATGAGACTGAACAAAAACAGAAGCCTGCATAATATAGAATTATTATTCTCAATTGGAAATGTTGATCAACATTTATTATGCGTGTATGTATGTGAAGTATTGCATAGCTGCAGACTTAAATACTCGATGCATATGAAACTTGTGGATATGACAATAAAATTTTCAGAAAAAGATAAGTTGTTTCATACCTTGGAGGTGTCTATGCCACATGCCAAATAAATTGCTGCTGTATCTTTTGTTGCAATTGATAGCTGTTGTGTATCATATGGTAACGTAATCTGAAAGCAACAAAAGAATCCATAAACATTCAAACACCAATTTTCACTTTCCTGCTATAGTACACGGCCGTAAAAAGGGCTAACTAAGCAATTGATATTCACAATAGGTCATCTCAAAATTGCAATGTCAAACAGCATAACTTCCCCCATGATGGTCCCTTCATGCATTTACAAAAGCAGCACACAGCAGAGGTTTATTACATATCTGAAAAAATACTCAAACTGAGAGTAAGATGGAGAGAAAAATCAATAAATCTGATAGAAACTATCATGTCAGGAGGTGAAACTTATCCCAGGAAGAGTAGACAACATTTATTCTCGAATCCTATATACCACTTAGGAAAGTTTGTATATCAAGTATGAGAGCTCAACTTTCATATTTCTGTCTGCTAGATCATGCATCACCAGTACAGCCCTGCACCTTCCTCTAAGTCGAACTTGCTAACTCTTATATAGGAATCCTAGTCTACCCCAAAATTATATAGTTCCAAATTTCAATGAAGGCACATGGTCGATCCTAACACCACATTACATATTGCTATTGCTTAGAAGAAGAAAAATGTATCATTATTTAGACTACAAGGAATATACTAGAATCGTGTAATGCAATCTAAAGATGTTTGGAGTCCTGAATGGATTTAAGAAACTTTTTCTTTTATATCAGTAAATCCAAGAAACATCAAGAATCCAAAACAGATATGATAAGGAGAACTTTTTGGTGTATTGATGTGGCTCTAAATGCAGAAGTAAAAAATAATATACATTACATCATTGACAAAAGTAAAAGTAATGACTGTTCAATCATACCGCATGGAGGTCCACAATGAAGAAGAGAGTATCATATGTATTCTGCATAATTGGAATAGTCCAATCAGAAAATCAGCAAAGGTCAAAAGAAAAACAAAGCTTAATTTCCAGTAAACAACATAGGTACATCGGTTTCCTCTTGGAATTCCAGCAGTATCTTTTCACTGACAACTGTCTAACTTCCAAAGAAACCGAACAGTACAAAATAACATCATAAAGGGTTACTATATCTATTCCAAATGTATTAGTGTATATGTGAACTAAATAAAACTCCTGCAGGTTAAATTGACATGGTAGAATTGATAGTTTTTAAAATCATTGCATAACTAACCCTTATAAGGAATAAATGACAAACCATATCCGTACCCCGCTCAGTCTTGACTCTTGATACAGTAATAACCAAATATCCATATAAAGAAAGCTTATATTAGTTGTGTGCTGAATCTCTGCATACAGCAGTGGAGTTTCTGAACGTAGGGCGTTAGTGCTGTGTTTTACATGCCAAAAAAAGAAGATCAAGCTATAAATGAAAAAACAGTCTGGCAAGATTCTAATGAGCTATCCAGAGGCAACATGCAATATACATTACCTAAATAACGTACTATAAGGGTTTTTCTACTGATCAAAACAAATTATTAGGGTTTTTCTGAAAGAAAACTATTATACAGAGGAAACCACCTGAATACAGGGTCCTCACAGTACGTTAACCTATTAACAAGCTGGACATTACGGTTTGCAAGCACTGTTATGATGTACTATACCAAATAAGCTCAGAGCTAGGCTACTAGCTAGAGGAAAATGTGTATCACTTGTTATTGTTAGGAAGCAAAAAGAATCCTTTTGATCTCCAGTACGCTTGTGTTTGTATCCATATGTAACATTATTATAAATTATCAAGTAATAACATAAAGTTAATCTACTGAGCAGCAACAACCACGCTCTAAATATGGTTATGAGTCCCTCATTATGTGACCAACTTTTTAGATCCTCAATTAGAGCACAACGTTTTTGACAGTTGGGATCTCTCTTTTGTACAGCCCTAGTGGTTTTTCTTTTAGTGATGTATATCTACCTTTTACTGATTTAAAAAAAATGTGACAAGAGTGTAGAAAACAAAACTACCTGCAGCGATATCCAATTCTTTATTGCACCAAGATAATTCCCTAGGTGAATAGAGCCCGTTGGCTGAACACCAGATACTATCCTCTTCCTGTAACATAATTATTTTAGCTCCGTTAAGAGCATGACTGATTAGTATACCTGTTTGCAAAAGTAATAGGTTACATGCATCCACGCACAGAAAGACAATAGGTTGATATAGAATCTTCTGTTTGTTTGTCAAGAACATGTTCAAATTACTTTTACTGCGAATGTCAGAATTGCGAATACCTTCATTCATTCCCAATTAGGGGACGATATATGCTAATTTAGATAATATCATTCGACTCTCAAGTCCCATGCTCTCCTAAGCCCGTATTAAGGAAAAGAAACACAATTGACCATTCTCTTACAACAGAAAACATCCCAACACTTTCCGCTTTCCTTCATACATCAATTATGGTCTCATTAAGTGGTATGCGTTTTGGTTCGTGTGAGCTATGACATCTAACTAAATTGGGAACTTAAACAGACAGAAATATTGAATCTTCTAAGCTTCGTAAACCCAGATTTCCCACTTAGCTAATACTTTGAGACTGAGAAACTATTCAACTTCAAGTATACGTAAGAACTCCAATGGAAAGATGGAATTACTTGACGGAGCCAGGAAGACACTCCGGCGAAGCAGGTTCGGAAGTCGAGACACTACTGCAGCATCGGAAGCAGGTGCCAGAACTGCCAATTGAAGAGAAAGAAAGACGAAATGGAACAGGTGCATTTGAGTATTTTCTTCCAAATCCACAACTTGACCTGCTTGAAACAGCACCAAAATAACAAACTTTCATGTGAAAAGTTATTACGAGGACAAGGAAATCTGTAAAGTATCGGAGATAGAATGAGGGAGTACAGTGAAGGCGTCAAACGAGGGGATGAATGCGAGAGAATGAGGAAATGAGAAAGCGCTGAACGGCTCATCCTCCCCCTTCACCTTTGCTGCTTGTGTGCAAGAATTCTATCGGATACGATTGTAGTGAGAGAGTCCAACGGACCAAGGGCTGGAAAATGCTTGATCGCGATTACTGTCGATATCTCGCCAATGTATGTTTTATCTACGCAAGTGGATCCCACTTTTGGACTCGCTGCACAAATCAACGGCTTCACCGTTCACCGTAATAAATTCCATTTTCGCGCCGCGGATTAGACTGGTTAGTGGGGAAGTTCAACACTGTTAACGAAATTACTCAACCGGCCATCTAATTTATTTAAATTACATGAATGCCATTTTTATTTTAAAAATTTTATACATAAGTCCATTGTTCATACTGTAGATGTTAAAAATTTGCTTTCATCTATTGTCAAGATTATCATCCTGCATCGTTCGGTGTGATTCATTTAAAGATTGTAAAATGAAGAATGATCGTTAAAGTAGTAGGCGTCGCACTAGGGTGGTGTCTCATCTACTACACTCCGACAATCAAGTTAGTATAGTATTTTAGGATAATAGTAGTGAGGAATAATTACACTGTAAATGAGTAGAGGGCATCATCTATTTATAGAGATTCCGCATGGTGTGTCGCTTACATTCAATGTATCATTTCTCATATGCCAATAAGGAAGGAGGTGTATTGAATTAATAAGATATATCCATGACTTTGGGGAATACCTTCTTTGGCTCACTTTTCTTATAAGGTAGTTAAGGCTTCCCTTGTAGAGAGATTCCAAGGCTTCCCTTGTAGAGGGATTCCTTGGCTGTTGTTTCCATGTATAAAAGGTTACCATACATGGCTAGTCATTGGATAGAGATGAGCTTTAGCCATCGTAATAGCCTCAGTCTTGGAGGTGATGGACCTTGGCCATCGTCGTAGCCTCACTCATCATGGAGATGGACATTAGCTATCATCACGACCTCAACCATGGAGGTGGTGGCTCCCTGCTATCATGGTAGCCTCGATCATTAGGGTGAAATTTTTTAGGACTGATCCAAAAATGAGCAGTTCGATCGGTTTTTATGTAGGTTCGGTTCGGTTCACTGAATTAAAGAACTGAAGTTTGCTTCAAAATTTTGACTGTTTTCAAACCTAATCGAAACTTTAATCTCCTATACTAGTTTTTATTTTTTATACATAATTTTGAACATAAACAAAACTTTAGTTTTACATTTTTTTTCAATAATATCCTTTCAAAACTTATAAAAAATTTTACTTTTTATTACTAATGTTGAATCAAAGAATCGAACCGAACTCAACCAAAACTTTGAATTTGGTTCTTTTCCCACGAGCGGTTCAATTCCATTCGGCAATAATTTCAAACTGAAGTTTTAGCTTGGTTCGATTTTTCACCAAAAAACATCGAACCGAATCATAAACACTCTTATCGATCATGGAGGTGATGGACATCGGCCATCATGGTAGCTTCGGTCATAGTAGGAGCAAGGGGTTCAGACCTTGTAGCCTAGAATTGGATCCTTGGTATGGTTCAACCCATGGCCTAGAGAACGCGCTCATCCTCGAACTATGGTTCAACCCATGGCCTAGAGAACGCGCTCATCCTCGGACCATGGTTCAACCCATGGCCTAGAGAACGCGCTCATCCTCGGACCATGGTTCAACCCATGGCCTAGGGGAAGCCTGATCCTCTGACTATTTGTATAGCCCATGGCTCAGGGGATACTTCATCCTCGGACCATGTTTTAACCCATGGGCTTCTTGTGAATGTTTCCTCATGGGCTATTCGCCCAACATTATTAGTCTCTTTGCGGGTTCGGTCTTGGATCATAGGTTACGACCCAAGTAACGTTTTCTCCTCTACAGTTTACCCCCACTTGTCGAATTCAAAGTGTAGGATAGGATTCGAGAAGTATATATATATATGTAAGACATCATTTATGACTCTAGAACCTTTCGCTAAATCTCTATGGTTCAAATGATCACGATAAGCTACATCAAATAATTTCAAACAGTTTGCTACTTCATTCTTGGTCATTTTGCTGAATCTCTATGGTTTAGAAGTTAGCATTTTGAGTCTGAGTGTTGGTGTTAGACTCAAAAAAATTTCCTTTTTGGTATTTTTTTTAATCTAAAACTGTGCGGCTCATGTTTTAGTTGGTTGTAGCCATGTGCCAGACTCATAAATGGTTCGTACGGGGTCTAATGGTTGGGTCGGGATACTTGCGTTTAGTTATTAGCGAGCGCATTCACTGATACCAAGCACATGTTATGTCATTGGGGTCACTAGGTACTAAGGGTCAGGTCAGAACATCTAAGTACTTCATGTTGATCCATGATAGTGTCTCAAAGCATCCTTATGTCTACGACTCTAATGGGTCAGGATAAGCTTACATCATGGTTTTGATGTACTTCAAGTAAACTAATGTGATTATGAACGAGTAAGAAGACTAAAAATCTTCTAAATGAAGGGATGGAGCTGAATTTCATCGAGCCTATGATTGAGGCTTGCACTTGGGTATAATCTAAAGCACTACGGGATCCTTCGATGGTCTTGTTTAGTCAGATGAGGTGAGGTGAGTTTCGCTTGAATTTGTATTGTTGTCTCTTGTGCCTTACTGATTTATTTAGTTCGAATGCATGTTATCATATAATGATTCTTGAGAATGATTTATTGAGTCTTGGCCTAATCATCTCATGCTTGACTGACTATTGGGTACTTCAAATGTGGAGATGCGGTGATAGGATTCAGTGCATCTCTTAACATTTTCTTTAAGTCTGAGTTCATATCTTCTCATTTGCCAATTTTACTCTTGTTAAAAAAGTTATAATCTTAATTAACACTAGGCTTTCTGATGTGACAATGTATGAGTCTGTGCCTTTGGGACTGAAGCTCTATGGTCTGGTTTTGTGCATGTTGCTCCGAGTAGTCATTGGGATTGAGTCAGGACTAAACCTGGGACTAGATGTCCTACATTTGATTGAGTGATCATTACTCTCGATCTTTACGTGTCAGCCTGGACACATCACGATGAGTTGTGGTTAGGACTGAATCTCTTATAGTTCGGTCTAGACAATAAGAGTACTCCACCATTAAGATTGGCTTACGATGAGGTCGATTTGATGTTATTCGAATTTCACTGACATTTTTACCTTATGACAGTCTCCGAAGGGATAGGATTTTTGGAGATTATCCTATATAGGGGTGTTCAACGGTCGGTCTGGTCGGACTTTTGGAGGAAAATAAGACCTGACCGAAAATCACAGTCCTCTTATATGGAGGACCAAACTGACTAAAAATCTAAAAATAAATCTGGACCGATCAGACCGAAATTCAATGGTCGCTTCGGACAGACGTAATGCACTAAATAACTATTTTACAATAAATGTATGAGCAGAGAGAGAGGGAGAGGGTCTGAGCTTTGGGAGACGGAGAGGGTTTGAGCTTTGGGAGAGGGAGAGGGTCTGAGGGTCTGAGTGAAAGGGTGAGTCGTGAGACGTGAAATGGGCTGAGCTGAGGGAGGGAGAGTGAAGAGAGACTGAGCTAAGGGAGGGGAGAGGTGAGAGGTAGAGTCGTGAAACGTGAGAGGGACTGAACTGAGCGAGAAAGAGTGAAGAGAGAGTGAAGAGGGACTGAGCTGAGGGAGGGGAGAGGTGAGAGGTAGAGTCGTGAGACGTGAGAGGGGTTGAGCTAAGGGGGAGAGAGTGAAGAGGGACTGAGCTGAGGGAGGGGAGAGGTGAGAGGTAGAGTCGTGAGACATGAGATGGGTTGACCTGAGGGGGAGAGAGTGAAGAAGGACTGAGCTGAGGTAGGGGAGAGGTGAGAGGCAAAGTCGTGAGACGTGAGAGGGGATGAGCTGAGGGAGAGAGAGAGAGAGTGAAGAGGGACTGAGCTTAGGGAGGGGAGAGGTGAAATGGGTTGGCTGGAGGCGAGACGCGAGAGGCACTGTCTGGAGGCGAGACCCGAGAGGGGCTGGCTGGAGGCGAGACGTGACAGGCACTGGCTGAAGGCGAGACGCGAGAGGGGCTGGCTAGAGGTGAGAGGCGAGAGGCACTAGCTGGAGGCGAGACGCAAAGAAGGAGAGGGTCTGACTAAGCTGAGGGAGAGAAGAGAAATAACCTAAAACCCTAAAACATTACATATATATACTATACGGTTGGACCGGTCGGATCGGTCCAAAACTAACAAAAATTTTAGACCGGTCTGAAATTTCAGTCCTCTCTAAAAGGAGGACCGAACCGACCATTAATAATAAAAATACCGTCCAGACCGATCAATTATGGCTTGGACCCGTTTGGACTAAACGGTCTGAATGGTTTTTGAACACCACTAATCCTATAGTTCATTTTGAGGCTTTTCCCGAGGGTACTTCTTGCCTTTTCCTATTACATTCTCAGAAAACTAAGTTGTCTCTTGTGCCTTACTGATTTGTTAGTTCGAATGCATGTTATTATATGATGATTCTCGAGACTGATTTATTGAGTCTTGGCCTAATCATCTCATGCTTGACTAACTCTTGGGTTCAAATGTGGAGATGCGGTGATGGGATTCAGTCAATCTCTTAACATTTTCTTTTAAGTTTGATTTCATATCTTCACATTTGCCAATTTTACTATTGATAAAAAAGTTGTAATCTTAATTAACACTAGACTTTTTGATGTTACAATGTATGAGCATGTTCCTTTGGGACTGAAGCTCTATATCTGGATTTGTGCATGTTGCTCTGAGTAGTCATTGGGATTGAGTCCCTAAGGACTAAACCTGGGATTAGATGTCCTGCATTGAATTGAGCGCACAGAGCCTTGAACCCAAATACATTACCCACAATGGAAGTAAACATGTCAGTAACAAAACCTTCTTCAGAAAGGTGGGGATAAGCTACATAAGCAATATATTGATTTTTTGGATCTTCACACCTCGATCTAGACACATCACGATGAGTTATGGTTAGGATCGAATCTCATATAGTCTGGTCTAGAAAATAAGATTACTCATCCATTAAGATTGGCTTGCAATGTGGTCGATTTGATGTTGTTCAAATTTTGCTGACTTCTTTACCTTATGATAGTCTCTGAAGGGATAGGATTTTTAGAGATTATCCTATAGTTCAGAATGAGGTTTTTCCCGAGGGTACTTCTTGCCTTTTTCCGATTACATTCTCAGAAAACTAAGTTATGGCTGAGAATTGAAGGCTTAGATACTCGGTTGTTGACCTCATCTTGTTACTTGATATCTGAGGTTTGGTCTGATTGAGTCATATTATGATTCAACTGCTCGTGCCATCTGAATTGTTTTCTAAACAAATTTTGTTGAAAGGTTCAAAAGCGAGTTTATTGTGTTTTTCCCAAAGCTTGTTTCTTACTAACTTGTTGCTTTTATTTGGAGCATGTACTGAATCTAATGCAGTTTGGTGTATCGAAGTTCTTTACACTGGCCCTGATGAAAGGACTTTCATTAATTTATAGGTATAACTCTATCCTCATATCATTAGCTTTAGTAATCTTCATTCGTTTGGTCGATTACGAGCTACGAGTCATCGAATGCCTTTAGCTTATGTGCCCCCAATTGAGTGGCCAAGTGTGTATCATAATGAGTATTGCCTCATACAAGATCTTGTTGTTTAATGTTTTCTATATGAAACGCAACGCTTGCATTGTTGATCTCATCGTTGCATCCCCGTGTGCTAACGCTCATAAGTCATTAACAAGCTTGTTTCTTAGAGGGGAGGTCTGGATTTAGGTATACCATTTTGTGGTTTGAAAGAACTTGTTTTGCTGGACAAACTTTCTTTAATTTGCATTGGTTTAAGTTTGATGACAATTTTCCTCCCCCTAAAATCCGAGGCGCATGAATATTTTCATAAGTGTGACTTCAGGCTCCAATGCAGGGTTTTTCCCCTAGCCATTAGCGGATAAGAGGCCTCGTTGACTGTAGCCTTAGGCGAGGTCTTTCATCCTAGAATCTTGTGAATTCGGAAGCCACATAAGGACTATTGTGGTCATTTCACCTTATGCATGATTTTTTCCTAGTCATTTTAGGTGAGTATGAGGCCTCCACGTCAGTAGCCTTAGCCGACATCTTTCATCCGAGCATCTTGTAAACTCTAGCACCAAGAAAGACTATTGTTGTCATTGTACCCTATGGAGGATCTTTCTCCTAGTCATCTTAGGTAACTAAAGGCCTCAATGACTATGGTCTTTAGTGATGTCTTTCATCTGAGCATCTTGTGAACTCAGGCGTCATGAAAGACTATAGTGTTTCTTTTGCTCTATGTGAGGTTTTTTTCCAAGTCATCTAAAGTGAGTAGGAGGCCTCGATGGTCTTAGCCTTAAGCGAGGTCTTTCATCTAAGCGCCTTATGAACTCAGGCGTCACGAAAGACTATTATGGTCATTTTTCTCTATGCAGGATTTTTCTCCTAGTCATCATAAGTAAGTAGGAAGCCTTGGAGATGGTAGCCTTAGGTGAGTTCTTCTGTCTGACATTTTATGTACTTGGGCACCACGAAAGACTACCATAGTCCTTCTTCCCCATGCATGATTATTTTCGTAGTCATCAGAGGTAAGTAGGAGGCCTCGACGGCCGTAGTCTTAGGCCAAGACTTGGCTATATGATCTTATGGAATGTTTCTCAACGATCATCGGGGTATTTTATACCATTAGCCATTATATGGTTGCAGGTACCCGAATGCCACTAAGGTTTTTATTCAAACAACTTATGTCTTAGTTTTTACCTAGTCCACAACGTCTTGAGCCTTGGTGATTATGTTTTGCTCTCTAATGAGAGCGTTTTGTTGATTTGATTGTATATAGTTTTAACTTCTAGGGATTTGCACTATGGCATCGTGATTTCTCATTTTGTATCCCCTCATTAGCATGCTCAGGCTTCCATCCCATAGGCCTCGTGCTAAAGTGTTGTGATGATAAAATTCAAAAAAAAAATTAGCCTTGTACGGGGAACTTCAATTATGTCTTAGGACCGCTTTACTTATAGTAGGCTTAGACTTAATACCATATTCAATTAAGATGTTCTCCAAATATCTTTTCTAGTAAATACAAGTTTGAGCATGAACAATAAATATTATTTACCTCAAAAGCAGTGAGATGACATTCAATTTCGAGAGAATATAGAATTTCAGAGTAATGCAGGTTCGAGCTATGTTGCCTATGTCTGAATCTTAAAAATTTTCTCTTATCTAAGAAGTTGAAAGGTACTGAAGAAAATAATTGCCCCATCCTCCTGACATAAGGAGTACAAACTAACTAACCAAACAATGGTGTAAAATAATTAAAGATGAGTAATATATAGTGTAAGAATAGGAAATGATAAGTTTTCCTGAATTGTTGCTTCGATTTTTGCGTACTTGTTATGCTATCTTTACTTTTCTCATGGCCATCATGCTCAACCACAATGAGGTTGAGGTCGCTCGTCTCTCCAATATATTGGTGAAAATAGACACCATGTGGAGTGGATTTGAGGCGTCACGGATAGTGGGAATGGACGTTGAGCGCACTGGCACAATCGTACATGTTGAAAAATAGGCGTGACGTAAACGCTAGAAAATAGGTGCGAACGTAGAAGCTAGAAAATAGACGCTGAGATAGATGTTAGAAAATAGGCGTGGTCGTAGATGGTGTGCAAAATAAGAGAGGACGTAGACACTAGAAAATAGGCACGGACACTGATGCTGCAAAATAGGCGGTGCTGGCTACTATCCATTGGTGCTCGTGCATGCTGGTTCGGGGCACTGGATTGCACAGGGTATGCATTTGTTGTCGGGTGCGCACTAATGGGGGACGGGTCCCAAATCGTGGATGCATGCCCGAGGTTAGTTGTAAAGGTCTAAATAGATGACCTAAATTGTGGATGCATGCCCGATGTTAGTAGTAAAGGTCTAATAGATCTGACAACCTGAAGTGTCCACAACAGACGAAAATCATGTTTTAGGCTCGTCTACGATTGAATTATAACCCAAAAGTCCTCCATTCTTAGTAGATCTAAGATGTAATTTCAGGATTCTGAGGTAAATTCCACACCATTGTTGCTCTTTCGATGATCCATTAGAGTGGACATAACAATGGATGTCTCCTCCAAAAACAAAACCTTAGCTGGAGAAGGATCGGCTACTGCAAAACAGTGAAAACCCTCACTTCGTCCATTCCAAATCGGGGTGAAAAAATTATTACCGTAGACAAGCGAGAGAGAGAGAGAGGGAGAGAGAGGGAACAACATTACAAAAATGCATGCTCTAGTATCTCTTAATATGTTTTTACATACACATGAATATGCTTCAAATATATATAAAAGTGATTTTCAAAAAACATGTATGATATAATTATAAATAGAAATATTTTTATAAGACTTAATAGCCTCATCAAATATGATGTTCCATGATAAAGAAGCTTGCTTGGTTCCATAAATGGACCTTTGTAGTTTGCAAGTTTTTTGCTTTTGGCCTTTAGGCGTGAACCTCTTTGGTGGAATCATATAGATGCACCGAATCGAATGAAACTGAAGTAATCGGTTCGGTTTAATTACTTGTAACCGGTTCGACTACAATTATAAAACTTCCAAGAAATAGCAAAAATAATTAAATTGAAAACATCAACACTCAACACAATATATATATAAGAAAAAGTTCTGTTAAGTGGAAGATTAACGGATAAAGATTGCCTCATGCTTGAAAAACCAGGAGGCTGTAATGTTGGTTGGATCCTGGCATTACACATTATGCAACTCACCTTGTTGAATCAACTAGTCCTAAAAATGGATGGCGCTAAAGTACACGACCCTTACCCAGCCGTCAGGGTAAGTGCCAGGCACCAATGGCAGATTTAAAATCCAAAACATCGTTATTCAATAAGGGTTGAAACAGTGGTCGATGGAAAATCGATGCACCAGTTTGTGCCTGGTCTGGTTGATTCCCTTACTGGTGCAAACTGGTTGGACCAGTTGCTTGTTTGGGGAGAGAGAGGGGGAAGAGGAAGAGAGGGGGGAGGGAGAGACCAAGGGAGATTGAGAGAGAGAGAGAGAGAGGAACCAAACGTGTTTTGGGTGTCAAAATTCAGTTCGAGTACATGTCATGCCCAAAACAAAATTTAGCCAAGTTCATGTAGTTTGGGCCTAAACACGTCATATTGGTTCACTCAAGTCTGATCTTTTTTCATGAACATTTTTCCTTCAACCTGCTGTCTTATACCTTCAATTTTGGGCGTGTTGCTGTCATCCTTCTATAGGGCCTGCTTCCCCTATTTAAGGCCCTACAACAAGAACAAATGAATTTTGGGTCCACATTGTGTGTTTTTCGAGAGATCTCCTTCTCCGGTGAAGTTTTCTCTGTCATTCTAATTTTATTTTTTCTATTTTCATAATAAAGACTTTTCATCCACCTAGATCTAGATCTATGGTGGTTGTTCCACCACCTAGATCTAAATCTACGAAGAGAGAAAGAGATGGATAGAAAGTGTGCGTGTGTGTGTGCGCGCGCGCGCGCGCGTGTGTGAGGGGGGAGGGAGGGGGAAGGAAAGATAGGCGGGAAAGGAGGGAGGGAGAAAGAGATAGAGGTAGAGGGAGCAATAAAGAGAGAGGGAGAGAGAGAGAAAGGGGTAGAGGGAGCAATAAAGAGAAAGGGAGGGAGAGAGAAACCAAACTGAAACTTTGATTTTTTATTTTTTTATATAATTTTCTTAAGAGATGGCTTTTAGCCATTTTTTGTTTTTTTAACAGTTATTTACTTCATGCAAAAATGGATTGAAAAAAGATAGGGATGGTCGATTACTTAGTTATGAAGCCATTTTCCAGAAAATGTTTTTTCATATATAATTTTTTAAAGCCTCAGGATTTTCCACAAAAGGAATAATATGGTTACTAGTTAAGCGAGACCTAAAGTCACATCATTTAGAAGCAATTGATGAAAACATCTTCCTCTTATAAGCAAGTTCTAAAACATACGACGCCGACACCAAAAAGGAAGAAGAAGGCTTTTTTAAACAACCGGGCACGAATGAAACAGTTTCATTTCATTCTTTCCCTTGGACTCTACTGCAGCGATTTCTATAACTACCTAATATGTGTAACATTTTTTTCTAAGGCACAATGTTCAACACATTCTCAGAACCCATGGTACCAAGATTTTAAGAATTATGATGCTACCTTAGATTGTGGACAGGTCTCACGAATCGGATCATAGAATCGAATCGTGGATCGTAACATCCTACTTTCAAGGAAAAATTAACTCCCTCTCTATAAAAGGAGAATGTTCAGGGAGAGGGTTATACAGAATAATCGGAGTGAAAATAAACATATCCTTTATAGCACAAGCATGATATATATATATATATATATGGACACACACTTATTCATATAGCGCACACACACACTTATTCATATAGCACACACACACACTTATTCATATAGCACACACACACACTTATTCATATAGCGCACACACACACACACACACACACACACACACACACACACACACATATATATATATATATATTACTATGTATAGCATATATACATACATTTTATGCTATTACATTACTATGTGCAGTTATCTAACTTCGGAGATTCAAAGTATATTGAACTTATAAAAAATTTGCTCCAGAAAAAACCCAGTTGCGGCCTGATTTAGAGTTCAACCATGGCAATCTGAAACCCATTTGTTCAAGTTCTCGTCCAGCTGCAGTGGCAAAATTCATTGGACGCTTTAACTTCGAAGGAATGATTTATGGATCTAAAACGGCTTCATAGGAATCCATCGGTATTCCTTTTCTGAATCACAAGAGCTATTTTCTCTTCTTTTTTTAAATTCGTTTTTCGTTTCGTTATGGTAATGCAATTCAAGAGGTCTCAGGAATAAGGTGGATTGTGACGATGAAAAGCACTTTTTTATATTGATTAAGTAAATCTAACTCAAGCTAATGATATTGAGATAGAAATTCTAATACGAGTTCATATTTTAGATGTAAATGACTACCAACTTTGTCAATGCCAAGAAGTCTTCCTTATTGATGAAGCATATAGCTTAAAACATTAAGGGCGATTGAGGAGAGTTGTGGAAGAATTTTGGGAGCAAGTCTTTAGGCAATATACTTTGTTTTGTGAGGACAATGAGATGTATTTATGAAGGAGAATGAGGTTAGGTTTAGGAGGATAATATATCTTTGGGAATATAATATAATTTCTTCACATAATTTGCTAACTCTCATTACACTTAACATCCCCCCTCAAACTCATGCTAAGTTTCAAGGGCATGAGTTTGGTTTTAGGAGTAAGACCTTGGTGTGGAGAGAATTTTAATGAAAAGAGAGAGAGAAAGAGAGACATAAATATTTATAGAGAGTTAGGGAGTGAGAGAGAGTGTGAGAGAGAGCAAGAGAGACAGAGTGAGAGAGAGAGGGAGAGAGGGAAGGAGGGAGAGAGAGAGAGTATGAGAAAGGGAGTATGAGAAAGGGACATAGAGAGTGATTGGGAGAGTCAGAGAGAGACATAGAGAGGGGTGAGAGAGAGAAGAAAAGAAAGTGAGAGAGAGATAGAGAGAGCGAGATAAAGAAAGATAGAGAGAGAAACTGAGAGAGGGGGAAATGAGATATATATAGAGAGAGGGGGGAGGGGGAGATATAGAGAGGGGGGGAGATATAGATAGCCAGATAGAGAGAGGGGGAGGGAAGGGGATAAAGGGAGAGAGACAGAGAGAGGGGGGAGGGAGGGAGAGGGAGGGAGAGGGGCGGAGAGAGAGTGAGAGAGAGGCAGAGAGAATGAGAAACAGGGAGAGACACACACAAAGATAGTGAGGGATATATAGAGTGTGAGAGAGATAGGAAGAGAGAGGGAGGGATAGATAAATATTTATAGCGAGAGAGTGTGTGAGAGAGAGTGAGAAAGAAAGGGAAGGGGAAGAAAGGGTGAGAGAGAGTGAGTGACAGAGAGAGAGAGAGAGAGAGAGTAAGAGAGGGAGAAAGAGGGTGAAAGAGAGAGAGCAGGAGAGAAAGAGTGAGAGAGATAGGGGAGAGAGAGAGTGAGACAGAGAGAAAGGGAGACAGAGAGAGAGAGAAAGATAGAGGAATAGAGAGAGAGAGAAAGATAGAGGAATAGAGAGAGAGAGAGAGGTGAGAAAAAGAGAGAGAGTGGGGGGGAGAGAGAGGATGAGAAAGAGAGAGAGAGGGCGGTTAGAAAGAGAGAGGGAGAGAGAGAGAAGGAGATGGAGAGAAGAAGAGAGGGAGGGAGGGAGAGAGTGTTGGGCATAATGCACTCAAAGCATGTGTTTAGACATTTTTAATATGAAATTAATGAAATTAAATTTTTCTTATAATTATTCTTTTTTATTATTGTTGAATAATTTATATATAAATATATGAAACTTCCATATTCGTTAATAAGACTATGATGTTATTTAAGTACGAGAGGATTAAGATCATAGATAATGAATAAAATAGACCACAATATATTAAAATATGAAATCTTTAATAAATGGTTGCTAGTACGGGTCACTAAACATTATGAATACATTGTAAATCGTAATTTGGCCATGGGACATATATTATATGATTATTGGTTTAATTATGAAATACTAAAATCCTATTGGTCTATTTAAATTGAGAGAAGTTACTTATGCAACCTATGCAACCTTTGATGGAAATGTGCAATTAAAAGTCTAAAATAAGTTAATGAATTTGGTCCTTCTTATTCCCATGATTGAATACAAAGAAACCATCAAATTAAAGTATTGGAAAGGGATAGAAGGAGAAACTCATTTCCCTATTAATTTGGTCAAGCATCTATTAAAAATTCGCAATGGATCAAGGTATGTCTTCTCTATCTATTTATATGAAAATCATAAAGTTTTAAAGATCTGGGAATTAGGGTTTGTTTAATGGAATAACAACTTAACGATTTGCTATTATGTGGTATCAGAGCAATGTTGGAGAACTTATGATTTTCCATCAAAATGATGGTTTCTAGAACTTTTATTGTATTATGATTTTGTTTCTGGACAATTTCAGAATTTTTTATGTTGTTTTTCCGCTACAATTATGAGAATACAAAGGAAATAATGTTTTTGGGAAGAAATTATGATTCTGATATTTCTATTGTTTCCAATGCTTTCTCTTCGACACAATGGATCAAGTCATTCATGATTGTGTAATTGTGTATATGCCCAGCATGTGTTAATGCAATTTTGCATCCTGCCCAGTTTATTAATGTCATTTCTTAATATATTAATGTCATTGTAGAACAAGTTATAAGCCTGTATGTGTTAATGCGTTTTTGCATGATTGATTTCTAATTGAAGCGCATTCTGGCTTTCTTAGTACGAGCCTTATTGTAATATGAAATTGTATTTTGGATTCTTTCAAAATTGCAGATAAATCCATATTAACGTCACTAATTTTATTTTTTATGAAGTCATGAATCTCTTACGCTATGCAATTCGATTCTACAACCAATGTCGATATACTTGTATTATATGTTGAATATATTTGATAAAATTCAGTTTCATGCTTTTACTGCGAGTAGTTCATATACTTCAAGTACATATTAAGTTAGCTTGTTAGGGTTTGTTTAATGGAATAGCAACTTAATGATTTGCTATTATGTGGTATCATAGCAATGCTGAAGAACTTATGATTTTCCATCAAAATGATGGTTTCTAGAACTTTTATTGTATTATGATTTTGTTTCTGGACAATTTCAGAATTTTTTATGTTGTTTTTCCGCTGCGATTATGAGAATAGAAAGGAAATTCTGTTTTTGGGAAGAAATTATGATTCTGATATTTCTGCTGTTTCCAATGCTTTCTCTTCGGCACAATGGATCAAGTCATTCATGATTGTGTAATTGTGTATATGACCAACATGTGTTAATGCAATTTTGCATACTGCCCAGTTTATTAATGTGATTACTTAATATATTAATGTCATTGTAGAACAAGTTATAAGCCTGTATGTGTTAATGCATTTTTGCATGATTGATTTCTAATTGAAGCGCATTCTAACTTTCTTAGTATGAGCCTTATTGTAATATGAAATTGTATTTTGGATTCTTTCGAAATTGCAGATAAATCCATATTAACGTCACTAATTTTGTTTTTTATGAAGTCATGAATCTCTTACGCTATGCAATTCGATTCTACAACCAGTGTTGATATACTTGTATCATATGATGAATATATTTGATAAAATTCAGTTTCATGCTTTTACTGCGAGTAGTTCATATACTTCAAGTACATATTAAGTTAGTTTGTTAGGGTTTGTTTAATGGAATAGCAACTTAATGATTTGCTATTATGTGGTATCATAGCAATGCTGAAGAACTTATGATTTTCCATCAAAATGATGGTTTCTAAAACTTTTATTGTATTATGATTTTGTTTCTAGATAATTTCAGAATTTTTTGTGTTGTTTTTCCGCTGCGATTATGAGAATAGAAAGGAAATTCTGTTTTTGGGAAGAAATTATGATTCTGATATTTCTGTTGTTTCCAATGCTTTCTCTTCGGCACAATGGATCAAGTCATTCATGATTGTGTAATTGTGTATATGTCCAACATGTGTTAATGCAATTTTGCATCTTGCCCAGTTTATTAATGTGATTACTTAATATATTAATGTCATTGTAGAACAAGTTATAAGCCTGTATGTGTTAATGCATTTTTGCATGATTGATTTCTAATTGAAGCGCATTCTAACTTTCTTAGTATGAGCCTTATTGTAATATGAAATTGTATTTTGGATTCTTTCAAAATTGCAGATAAATCCATATTAACGTCACTAATTTTATTTTTTATGAAGTCATGAATCTTTTACGCTATGCAATTCGATTCTACAACCAGTGTCGATATACTTGTATTATATGATGAATATATTTGATAAAATTTAGTTTCATGCTTTTACAGAGAGTAGTTCATATACTTCAAGTCCATATTAAGTTAGTTTGTTAGGGTTTGTTTAATGGAATAGCAACTTAATGATTTGCTATTATGTGGTATCATAGCAATGCTGAATAACTTATGATTTTCCATCAAAATGATGGTTTCTAGAACTTTTATTGTATTATAATTTTGTTTCTGGACAATTTCAGAATTTTTATGTTGTTTTTCCGCTGCGATTATGAGAATAGAAAGGAAATTCTATTTTTGGGAAGAAATTATGATTCTGATATTTCTATTGTTTCCAATGCTTTCTCTTCGGCACAATGGATCAAGTCATTCATGATTGTGTAATTGTGTATATACCCAACATGTGTTAATGCAATTTTGCATCCTGCCCAGTTTATTAATGTCATTACTTAATATATTAATGTCATTGTAGAACAAGTTATAAGCCTGTATGTGTTAATGCGTTTTTGCATGATTGATTTCTAATTGAAGCGCATTCTGGCTTTCTTAGTACGAGCCTTATTGAAATATGAAATTGTATTTTGGATTCTTTCGAAATTGCAGATAAATCCATATTAACGTCACTAATTTTATTTTTTATGAAGTCATGAATCTCTTACGCTATGCAATTTGATTCTACAACCAGTGTCGATATACTTGTATTATATGATGAATATATTTGATAAAATTCAGGTTCATGCTTTTGCTGAGAGTAGTTCATATACTTTAAGTCCATATTAAGTTAGTTTGTTAGGGTTTGTTTAATGGAATAGCAACTTAATGATTTGCTATTATGTGGTATCATAGCAATGCTGAAGAACTTATGGTTTTCCATCAAAATGATGGTTTCTAGAACTTTTATTGTATTATGATTTTGTTTTTGGACAATTTCAGAATTTTTTATGTTGTTTTTCCGCTGCGATTATGAGAATAGAAAGGAAATTCTGTTTTTGGGAAGAAGTTATGATTCTGATATTTCTATTGTTTCCAATGCTTTCTCTTCGGCACAATGGATCAAGTCATTCATGATTGTGTAATTGTGTATATGCCCAACATGTGTTAATGCAATTTTGCATCCTGCCCAGTTTATTAATGTCATTACTTAATATATTAATGTCATTGTAGAACAAGTTATAAGCCTGTATGTGTTAATGCGTTTTTGCATGATTGATTTCTAATTGAAGCGCATTCTGGCTTTCTTAGTACGAGCCTTATTGTAATATGAAATTGTATTTTGGATTCTTTCGAAACTGCAGATAAATCCATATTAACGTCACTAATTTTATTTTTTATGAAGTCATGAATCTCTTACGCTATGCAATTTGATTCTACAACCAGTGTCGATATACTTGTATTATATGATGAATATATTTGATAAAATTCAGTTTCATGCTTTTACTGAGAGTAGTTCATATACTTCAAGTCCATATTAAGTTAGTTTGTTAGGGTTTGTTTAATGGAATAGCAACTTAATGATTTGCTATTATGTGGTATCATAGGAATGTTGAAGAACTTATGATTTTCGATCAAAATGATGGTTTCTAGAACTTTTATTGTATTACGATTTTGTTTCTGAACAATTTCAGAATTTTTTATGTTGTTTTTCCGCTGTGATTATGAGAATAAAAAGGAAATTCTGTTTTTGGGAAGAAATTATGATTCTGATATTTCTATTGTTTCCGCTGCTTTCTCTTCGGCACAATGGATCAAGTCATTCATGATTGTGTAATTGTGTATATGCCCAACATGAGTTAATGCAATTTTGCATCCTGCCCAGTTTATTAATGTCATTACTTAATATATTAATGTCATTGTAGAACAAGTTATAAGCCTGTATGTGTTAATGCGTTTTTGAATGATTGATTTTTAATTGATGCGCAATCTGGCTTTCTTAGTATGAGCCTTATTGTAATATGAAATTGTATTTTGGATTCTTTCGAAATTGCAGATAAATCCATATTAAGGTCACTAATTTTATTTTTTATGAAGTCATGAATCTCTTACGCTATGCAATTCGATTCTACAACCAGTGTCGATATACTTGTATTATATGATGAATATATTTGATAAAATTCAGTTTCATGCTTTTACTGAGAGTAGTTCATATACTTCAAGTCCATATTAAGTTAGTTTGTTAGGGTTTGTTTAATGGAATAACAACTTAATGATTTGCTATTATGTGGTATCATAGCAATGCTGAAGAACTGATGATTTTCCATCAAAATGATGGTTTCCAAAACTTTTATTATATTATGGTTTTGTATCTGGACAATTTCAGAATTTTTTTATGTTGTTTTTCCGCTGTGATTATGAGAATAGAAAGGAAATTCTGTTTTTGGGAAGAAGTTATGATTATGATATTTCTATTGTTTTCCGCTGCTTTCTCTTCGGCACAATGGATCAAGTTATTCATGAGTATGTAATTGTGTATATGCCTAACATGTGTTAATGAAATTTTGCATCCTGCCCAGTTTACTAATGTCATTAATTAATATATTAATGTCATTGTAGAACAAGTTATAAGCCTGTATGTGTTAATGCGTTTTTGCATGATTGATTTCTAATTGAAGCGCATTTTGGCTTTCTTAGTACGAGCCTTATTGTAATATGAAATTGTATTTTGGATTCTTTCGAAATTGCAGATAAATCCATATTAATGTCACTAATTTTGTTTTTTATGAAGTCATGAATCTCTTACGCTATGCAATTCGATTCTACAACCACTGTCAATATACTTGTATTATATGATGAATATTTTGATAAAATTAAGTTTCATGCTTTTACTGAGAGTAGTGCATATACTTCAAGTCCATATTAAGTTAGTTTGTTAGAGTTTTTTAATGGAATAGCAACTTAATGATTTGCTATTATGTGGTATCATAGCAATGTTGAAGAACTTATGATTTTCTATCAAAATAATTGTTTCTAGAACTTTTATTGTATTATGATTTTGTTTCAAGACAATTTCAGAATTTTTTATGTTATTTTTCCGCTGTGATTATGAGAATAGAAAAGAAATTCTGTTTTTGTGAAGAAATTATGAATCTGATATTTCTATTGTTTCCGCTGCTTTCTCTTCAGCACAATGGATGAAGTTATTCATGATTGTGTAATTGTGTATACGCACAACCTGAGTTAATGCAATTTTGCATCCTGCCCAGTTTTGTTAATGTCATTAATTAATATATTAATGTCATTGTAGAACAAGTTATAAGCCTGTATGTGTTAATGCGTTTTTGCATGATTGATTTCTAATTGAAGCGCATTCTGGCTTTCTTAGTACGAGCCTTATTGTAATATGAAATTGTATTTTGGATTCTTTCGAAATTGCAGATAAATCCATATTAACGTCACTAATTTTATTTTTTATGAAGTCATGAATCTCTTACGCTATGCAATTTGATTCTACAACCAGTGTCGATATACTTGTATTATATGATGAATATATTTGATAAAATTCAGTTTCATGCTTTTGCTGAGAGTAGTTCATATACTTTAAGTCCATATTAAGTTAGTTTGTTAGGGTTTGTTTAATGGAATAGCAACTTAATGATTTGCTATTATGTGGTATCATAGCAATGCTGAAGAACTTATGGTTTTCCATCAAAATGATGGTTTCTAGAACTTTTATTGTATTATGATTTTGTTTTTGGACAATTTCAGAATTTTTTATGTTGTTTTTCCGCTGCGATTATGAGAATAGAAAGGAAATTCTGTTTTTGGGAAGAAGTTATGATTCTGATATTTCTATTGTTTCCAATGCTTTCTCTTCGGCATAATGGATCAAGTCATTCATGATTATGTAATTATGTATACGCCCAACATGTGTTAATGAAATTTTGCATCCTGCCCAGTTTACTAATGTCATTAATTAATATATTAATGTCATTGTAGAACAAGTTATAAGCCTGTATGTGTTAATGCGTTTTTGCATGATTGATTTCTAATTGAAGCGCATTCTGACTTTCTTAGTACGAGCCTTATTGTAATATGAAATTGTATTTTGGATTCTTTCAAAATTGCAGATAAATCCATATTAATGTCATTAATTTTGTTTTTTTTATGAAGTCATGAATCTCTTACGCTATGCAATTCGATTCTACAACCACTATCAATATACTTGTATTATATGATGATTATATTTGATAAAATTCAGTTTCATGCTTTTACTGAAACTAGTTTATGTACTTCAAGTCCATATTAAGTTAGTTTGTTAGTCCCCAAAGTGGCCTAACTATAAAGTTTGAGGGATTAAATTTATGTAAATATTTTGATTGCCTATGGATTATTGATGCATATTAATGGAAAATGACACGATTGTATATTATAGTGTTTTATCGTGACCATATTAAAGTTCTTTTTTCATGGATATTTAGAATTGCCCAAAGGTACATTAATTATTCCAGTGGAGAATGGACATTATTGTGATAATTAATATATTCTATTAGATTTATTTTGTATATCTAAAAATAACATATATGTCTAGTGAGTATACATAGTTATTAAATTAAGTATAATTATACTTGCATCATTATTGTTAATTAATGTTATGTTGTAGTATCACCCAAAGGAGATATTAGATGTGCGTTTATTGTGTTGAATCTGAATTATACTATTCAAGGCATTAAAGTTAGAATGTTTTATGAAACTTTGCAGTACCTGCTCTTGTTTCTCTTCATCTGTTTCCATGTTTAATCGCTTAGATTTCTCAGACTAGTGTGAGCAAGTCCAGTTTCATCTAGGTGTTCTGGAGCTTGACTTATCACTTCAAATTGAGAAACCCACTGCTATTACTGAAGAAAGCAGTGTTGATGAAAAATCTTTCCATAAAGCTTGGGAAAGGTCAAACAGATTAAGCTTAATGTTCATATGAATGATTGTAGCAAATAATATAAAGTCTACTCTTCCCAAAGCTGACAGTGCTAAGAAATTTATAAAATTTGTGGAAGAACTTTCCCAAATTGCCGATAAGTCACTTGCTGGAACATTAATGGCTAGCTTGACCACCATGACATCTAATGGTTCTTGTAGCATGCAATGAGCATATTCTTGAAATGACAAATCTAGCAGCAAAGCTCAAGTCTTTAGGATTGAATGTGGATGAACATTTCCTAATACAGTATATTATTAATTCTTTACCTCCTCCTTAGTATGGGCCATTTCAAATGAATTGCAACAATATTAAGGACAAGTGGTTTGTTAATAAATTAGCCAATATGTTAGTTTAGGAGGAACAAAGACTCAAAAACCAAGGAATTCATTCCGTTCATCTCGTAAATGATCAAGGAAGCCTGGAAAGGGCCTAAAGAAAAAACTTCACAAGTTGAAAGAAGCATCTAAAGATGTTCAAATCCATAAAAAATAACAAAAGAATTATAAGTTCCATTTCTACAAGAAACCTGGGCATTATCAGAAAGATTGCTTAAAGCGTAAAGCTTGGTTCGAGAAGAAAGGTAAGTCTTGTGCTTTTGTATGTTTTGAATCAAACTTAACTGAAGTTCCTTATAGTACTTAGTGGATTGACTATTCTTCTACTGCTCATATCTCTAAAACAATGCAGAGATACCTTACGATCCGAACCATAAATCCAAATGAGAACTTCGATTACATGGGAAACCGAGTTAAAGCCCATGTTGAAGCCATTGGGACTTATCGTTTGATTTTAGACACAGGACATCATTTAGACTTGTTTGATACTCTCTATGTGCCTTCTATATCTCGTAACTTAGTTTCTTTGTCCAAACTTGATACAGCTGGATTTACCTTTTTCATTTGGGAATGGATGTTTTAGTTTATTAAAAAATAGCCTTATTGGTTCTGGTGTGCCACATGATGGTTATTATCGTTTGAAATTTGATAACTTTTTTGCTGAAACCCTCTTAACCCTGCATCATAATGTTGGTACTAAATGAAGTTGAGTCGATGAGCATTAAACTTTCTTGTGGCATAAACATTTAGGTCACATCTCTAAAGAAAGATTATAGAGATTACTGAAGAATGAAATTCTTCCAATTTTACAGATCTAAGTGTGTGGATTGCATTAAGGGAAAGCAAACCAAACACATAAAGAAAGGAGCCACAAGAAGTACACAACTTCTTGAGATTATACATACTGATATATATATATNATATGGACCTTTTGATTCTCCATCTTTTGTTGGAGAAAAATATTTTATCACCTTTATCGATGATTTTTCACGTTTTGGATATATCTATCTGTCGCACGACAAATCTCAAGAAATAAATACTTTTGAAGTGTTTATAAATGAGGTTGAAAGGCAACTAGATAGAAAAGTAAAAATCGTAAGTTCTGATAGAGGTGGTGAATATTATGGAAGGTATGATGAATCAGGACAACGTCCTGGTCTATTTGCTAAATTCCTTGAACGATGTGGCATATGTGCTCAATATACTATGTCAGGTACACCACAACAAAATGGTGTAACGGAAAGGCGTAATCGTACTTTAATGGATATGGTTTGGAGTATGCTCGGTAACTCATCTTTACCTATGTTTTTATGAATGAATGCTTTAAAGACTGCAATGTATTTGTTGAATAGGATTCCTAGTAAAGCAGTTCCATACATAAATGTATAGGGTTGCCTAACAGAAGTAAGAATCTATAATCCACATGAAAAGAAATTGGATTTTAGGACAACCAGTGGATACTTCATTGGTTATCCTGAATAATCAAAAGGGTATATATTTTATTGTCCTACTCATAGTCCAAGAATTGTTGAATCTGGAAATGCTAGATTCATTGAAAATGGCGAAACTAGGGGGAGTAAAGAACCACGTAAAGTGATTATCCAAGAAATTGGGATGCAAGTCCTTCACCTTTAACTTCTAAAGTTGTTGTTCCTGCAGTTGGTGAATAGCCTTATAATACTCAAGAACAACAAATAAATGATGTGAGACTCTCGAAGATATCATCATCAATGAACCTACTGTAGATGAGTCATAAGAGATGACATTAGGAAGGACTCAACGAGAAAGAAGATCTGTCATTTCTAATGATTATGTGCTTTATTTACAAGAGTCAGAAATTGACGTAGGAATTGATGACGATCTATATTCATTTTCATGAGCCATAGAAAGTAGTGATTATACTAAATGGATTGAAGCCATGAAAGATGAGTTAAAATCTATGGAAGTAAATGGGTCTTTAAGACCAAAAGCGACTCTAAGGGCAACATTGAACACCATAAAGCCAGACTAGTTGTCAAAGGTTTTACTCAAAAGGATGGCATTGATTATAAAGAAACATTTTCACCAGTCTCTAAAAAAGACTCACTTAGAATCATTATGGCATTGGTAGCTCATTTTGACTTAGAGTTACATCAAATGAATGTGAAAACCGCCTTTCGCAATGGGGATTTAGAAGAAGAATTCAATATGGATCAACCTAAAGGCTTCTTACTTGAAGGAAATGACTATATAGTATGTAAACTCAAGAAATCAATATACAGACTTAAGCAAGCTTCCCGACAATGGTATCTCAAGTTCAATGATACCATAACTTTTTTTAGATTTAAAGAAAACATCGTTGATCGGTGTATATATCTTAATATTAGTGGGAGAAAAATTATGTTTCTAGTTTTGTATGTTGATGATATTTTGCTTCCTAGTAATGATTTCAGTATGTTGCATGAGACCAAGAAATTTCTCTTGAATAATTTTCAAATTAAAGATATGGGAGAGACAACTTATGTGATAGGGATTGAAATATTCTGAGATAGATCACAATGAATGTTAGGGTTGTCTCAGAAAGGGTATATCAATAAAAATTTAGAGATTCAAAATGGAAAAATTCTCAAGAGGAGTTGTTCCAATTCAAACGGGTGATAAGGTTAGTCTTATGCAATGTCCAAAGAATGAATTGAAACAAAAATAAATGGAAAGAATTCCTTATTCTTCTATTGTTAGGAGCTTAATGTATGCTCAGACCTGAACCAGACCAGACATTAGTTTTGCTGTGGGAATGTCGGCCAGATATCAAAGCAATCCAAGATTGGATTACTAGAAAGCTACGAAGAAAGTACTGAGATACTTACAAGGAACAAAGGAGTACATGCTCACTTATAAGAGCTCTAATCAATTAGACATGGTTGGATATTTAGATTTAGATTTTGCTGGATGTCTCGACAACAGAAAATCTACTTTTGGCTGTGTATTTCTTTTAGCTGGAGGGGCAATTTCATGGAAAAGTGTGAAGCAGTCGATCATTGCTACATCCACCATGGAAGCTAAATTTGTGGCATACTTTGAGGCTAGTTCATGGTTTATGGTTGCAGAACTTTATTTCAGGATTTGGGGTTGTTGACAGTATTGCCAAGTCGCTGAAAATTTATTGTGATAATTCTACGGCAATTTTCTTTTCGAAAAACGACAAGTATTCTAAGGGGGCTAAACACATGGAATTAAAATACTTTTTCGTGAAAGAAGAAGTTCACAAACAAAGGGTGTCGATTGAGCATATACGCACAGAACTTATGATAGCAAACCCATTAACTAAAGGGCTAGCACCAAAGTATTTAATGAACATGTCGAAAGAATGGGTCTTGTATGTAATCGTTGATATGTTCTACATGATATGCATTATGGATTATTATTTTACACTCTGAGCTCAATATCTGTGTTTCTATTATTTCCTGTTTATCTATTTTGTATACATTGATGACAGATTAATGGTAACAGGAATAATGGTTTATTGGACCATTTTATACTTCCCGTTATAGGTCATGTTAGACAAATGATAGTATTGTGGTACATGGAAGGGACTATGTTAAAATAGTAACATATGACCGCCATGACTCATTAATATTCTTCGTATAACCATGGTGCCTTAAGTGACTAGTATAAGAAAGATTTAGTATGTAATTTATGCGCATTATGTTCTTCTTATTAAACCACATTAAAGAGTTATACACATGGCTGTGTGGGAGAATGTAAACCGTAATTTGGCCATGGGACATATATTATATGATTATTGGTTTAATTATGAAATACTAAAATCGTATTGGTCTATTTAAATTGACGGAAGTTACTTATGCAACCTTTGATGTAAAGGTGCAATTAAAAGTCTTAAATAAATTAAGGAATTTGGTCCTTCTTCTTCCCATGATCAAATACAAAGAAACCATCAAATTAAAGTATTGGAAAGGGATAGAAGGAGAAACTCATTTTCCTATTAATTTGGTCAAGCATCTATTAAGAATTCGCAATGGATCAAGGTATGTCTTCTCTATCTATTTATGTGAAAATTATAAAGTTCTAAAGATTCAGGAATTAGGGTTTGTTTAATGGAATAGCAATTTAATGATTTGCTATTATGCATGTGATCTAGATCCGGATCATTTATGTGGATAGACATCTTAGTGAATGTACTTTATATAATTAGATTAGGATATGACCGATGTGGATTAATATCTTTATTAACTTACTGTTTATCATAAATATTTAATACACATCAAAATTGATGATTATATGTAGATCAGTCTGAATTCTGAGTAGTCATGAACTCCTATGCATGTCTACTAAATCTTTTGATTCACTCCTTAAGGTTTGTTTGTAAAACATGATAGTGAATTTCATTTTTGGAGATTCAGTGACATAGATGGCTGAGAATATGATTTTACAAGATTTGTAATCCAAGAATTCCTAAGGGATCGTATATTAGCCTCTTAAGTGTTAATTATGGAGCTGAATGGTTATTAAGCTCAAATTTATAATACGATTATAAATTAACCATTCATTAGTGAATTAATGGTACTTAAGGATCAAGAGGTAATTAAAAGGGTAAAATGATAATTTGACCAACTCTAATTTACGAACCAATAATTGGAGGACATAACTACATGAAATAATTATAACAATGGATTACATGAGAATACTCCGTAAATACATTCTGTAATCTCTAAGAATGCAACTCTATATTTATAGTTGAATAATAATGAAATTAATAAATAAGATTATTTAATTAATAATCTGGTTTATTGGAGTTCAGGATTTTAGGTTCATGGTCTTCAAGTCATCTCTGTACTACACAATTTAGAGTGTGGATATTTCAAGACATGAGGAAATGACCGACTTGCAAAATGAATTATATTTCTGGGGCAAGTATATAATTATGAGATATTTATATATGATTAATTAATGGAATTATTTAATGTTATTTTAAAAAATTGTCATTAAATAATAATATCGATTAATTTTGTGTGTAGTCGATAAGTGAGACAAAATATCTAATTTATAAAATTAGATCATGTTTAATTATTATGAGATAATAATTATATTTTGAATGAGCTAAATCTGTTGTTTGAACTAACATATAAGATAGTTAATAGGTATGTTCAGATAAATTAATTTTTAAATTAACTAATATCTAGATATTTATCTGATTAAAATAAATATTAAATTTATAAAATTACCACATGACATGTTGGACTGCCACATGTCAATCATTGATTTTGAATCAAAGATTGAAATGAACTATTATAGTGTCATGTGGCTCCTCACGGCAACTGTGTCGTGAAGCACTGTGACTACTACAGTGCTGTGAGGCACTATGACTCCTCACGATAGTGTTGTACAATTGGAGTGGGTCCCAGTTTAATTGTACATTTTATAATTTATTATTTTATATAAATTCCTCAAAAACTTATATGTCATTATCTAAAAAATATATTGATATTATTCTATTGACTTTAGCGCGGTAATAACATAGTTGCAATTAGGCGTGAAACTCTCTGAGATTAAAAAGTTAATAAAAAACTTTGTGAAGAACTTTTAATTATTTTTTGATCATAATTTTGTCTTAGAGATTAATCATTCTAAGAAATCTCTAGATCTCATGTACTGAGTACATCTAGAGAGGGAGAGAGAGAAAGATGGAGATGGAGAGGGATAAAGAGAGAGAGACAAAGGGAGGGATGGACAGGAGTGAGGGAGAGAGAGAGAGAGGTAGATTGATAGAGAGAGATGAAGAGGGAGAGTGAGGGGGAGGGAGGGAGAGAGAAGAGAGAGAGGAAATTATGATAGAGAAAGAGAGGAAGAAAGTGAGATGGAGAGAGATATATAATATCTGTGTGTGGTATGTGAGAGAGAGAGAGAGTATCTGTGTGTGGTATGTGAGAGAGAGAGAAAGGAAAAGAGAAATTGAGAGAGAGAGACATAAATATTTGTAGAGAGAGGGAGCGAGGAAGAGTGTGAGAGAGAGGAGGGGGAGAGAAAGAGAATGAGAGAGAAGGGGCGAGAATGAGATAAATGGGGTGAGTAAGAGAGACAAAGTGAAAGGTAGGTGAAGGGATAGAGAGAAAGAGCGAGAGGGTGACGGATAAGGAGAGAGAGAGAAAGAGAGATGGAGGGAAGGAGGGAGGTAGAGAGAGGGAGATAAGGAGAGAGATAGAGAGAGGAAGGGAGGGAGATAGAGGGGAGAGGGAAAGAGAGGGAGAAGGGGAGAGAGAGATAAGGAGTGAGGGGAGAGAGAGGGAAAGAGAGAGAGAGATTGAGACTGTGAGAGAGAGGGGGAGATTGAGAGAGAAAGAGAGGAAGAGGGAGAAAGAGGGAGGGAGAGAGGGGGGGAGATCAAGAGAGAGATAAAGAGAGAGAGGAAGGGAGAGGGGGAGTGGGAAAGAGAGAGAGAGAAAGAGAGAGAGATAGGGAGGGAGGGGAGAGAGGGAGAGAGAGATAGGGAGGGAGGGGAGAGAGAGGGAGAGAGGGAAAGAGAGAGAGATTGAGAGTGAGAAAGAGAGAGCGAGAGAGAGGGGGAGATTGAGAGAGAAATAGAGGAAGAAAGAGAGAAAGAGGGAGGGAGAGAGAGGAAGATAGTGTGTGTGAGTATGTGTGTATGTGTGTGTGGGAGAGAGTGAGACATAGGGAGATGGGGGAGGGAAACATAGAGGGAGAGGGAGAGAGAGGGAGGGAGGGGGAGAGCAAGCGAAAGTGAGAGAGATAAAGAGACCGAGAGAAAGTGCAAGAGAAAGAGAGAGAAGCATATAGAGAGAGTGAGAGGGATAGAGAGGTTGAGAGAGTGAGAGAGGGAAATGGAGAGAGATATATAAATATTTATAGATAGTTAGGAAGTGAGAAAGAGAGAGTGAGAAAGAGAGAGTGAGAGAGAGAGCGAGAGAGAGAGAGGGACAAAGAGATGAGTGGGAGAACCGGAAAGAGAGAGGGGGAGACATAGAGAGGGAGATGGGGAGACGGAGAGAGACAGAGGGGGAGAGAGAAAGAGAATGAGAGAGTGTTGGGTGAGAGAGAAAGAAAGCAAGAGAGATAGAGATAGATAGATAGAGAGAGATTGAGAGAGATAAGGGAGAAAGAGAGAGAGAGAGAAACTGAGAGAGAGCGGGCAAGAAAGAGAGAGAGAAAAAGAGAAAGAGAGAGAAAGATAGAGACATAGAGAGAGAATAAGATATGAGGGGCCAGGGAAAGAGGGGGAGTGTGGGATAGGGAAAGGGAGAGAGAGTGATAGGGAGGGAGAGGGAGGAGAGAGACAAGGATATTGAGAGAGAGAGAGGAAGTGGGAGAGGGAGAAAGAGAGAGTTGTGTGTGTGAGAGAGAGGGTGAGAGAGAAAGAGAGAGACACACACATGGAGAGAGACAGACAGGCAGACAAAGAGAGAGTGTGAGGGAAAGAGAGAGTGAGATAGAGAGGGACAAAAAGAGAGATAAATATTAGAGAGTGAAGGGGTGAGCGAAAAAGTGAGAGAGAGAAACAGGGGGAGAGAGAGACTGTGAGAGAGAGGGGGAGAAAGGGATAGATAGAGTGAGAGAGAGAAAGGGAGAGGGAGATAGATAGAGAGAGGGAGAGTATATTTATAGAGAGTGAGGGAGGGAGCAAGAGAGAGTGAGAGAGAAATGGATAGAGAAAGAGACCGCGAGAAAGAACGAGAGAGTGAGAGGCGGAGAGAGAGAGAGAGAATGAGAGAGAGTGGGAGAGAGTGAGTGAGTGAGAGAAAGAGAGAGATAGAGAGAGGGAGAGGGGGATGGGGATAGGAGAGAGAGATAGAATGAGAGAGATAAAGGAGAAGGAGATAAAGATATAGATAGATAGAGAGATAGATAGATAGAGGCTGAGAGAGGGTGGTGTGAAAGATATAGATAAATAGAGAGAGAGAGAGTCAGAGAGAGAGATAGTCAGAAAGATAATTAAAGAGTGGGGGCGAGAGAGAGAGAATGAGGGAGAGGGGGCGAGGGAGAGAGAGAGGGGGGGAGAGAGGGATATGGAGAGGGAGGGAGAGAAGGACATGGTGAGAGAGGGAGGGAGGGTGAGAGTGGGAGATTAAGAGAGAGAGTGGAAGAGGGAGAAATAGGGAGAAATAGTGTGTGAGTGTGTGTGAGAGAGAGTGTGAGATAGGGAAATAGAGAGAGACTGAGAGAGACTGAGAGAGAAAGAGAGAGAGAGAGAAGGGGGCGAGAAAGAGATGGGGAGAAAAAGATAGAGAGAACGAGAGAGAAAGAGTGAGGAGGGGAGAGAGGGAGGGAGGGGGAGGAGAGAGAGAGGTATATATATATAGGGGGAGATGGAGATGGGGAGAGGGGGAGAGAGACAGAAATGGGAGAAAGAAAGAGAATGAGAGAGAGGGGCGAGAAAGAGAGAGAGATAGATAATGGGAGAGAGAGAGATTAAGAAAGATATGGGAGAAATATAGAGGGGGGATAGAGAGGGAGGGAGATTGAGAGAGGGGGATAAGAAAGAGAGAGAGAGAGAGAGAGCAGGGGGTCGAGGCAAAGAGGGGAAGAGAGAGAGATGAAGAGGGAGAGAGTGAGAGATTGAGAGAGAGACTATGGGAAAGAGAGGGAGAATGAGAGAGAGATAGAGATAGAGAGAGATATAGATGGAGATAAATGGAGAGGGAGTGAGGGTGAGAAAAAGAGGGAGAGAGAGACAGGGAGAGAGAGTAAGAGAGTGGGAAAGAGAGATAGGGAAAGAGAAAGGGAGAGAGAGTGTGCGTGAGTGAGAGAGAGAGAGAGAGAAAGGGAGAGAGAGGGAGAGAGGGGGGGCAAGAAAGAGAGAGAGTGTGTGAAAGGGAGGGAGAAAGAGAATGAGAGAGAAAGTGGGAGAGTTAAAGAGAGGGAAAGGGAGAATGAGGCGAATGAGAGATGGAGAGGGAGGGGAGAGAATGAAAGAGAGGGGGCAGAGAGAGGGAGAGAGGGGGAGAATGAGAGAGACAGAGGGAGAGATGGAGGAAGGGATGGGGAGAGTGAGAAAGAGAGAGAAAAGGAGTTTGAGAGAGAGAGAGAGAGGAAGAGAGAGAGAGTGTGTGTGTGTGTGTGTGTGTGTGTGTGTGAGTGAGAGACAGAGAGAGTGAGTGAGAGAGGGAGTGAGAGAGGGATGGATAAATATTTGTTGGATGAGGGAGTGAGAGAAAGAGTGAGAGTGAGAGACTAAGAGAGAGGGGGAGAAAAAGAAAGAGTGAGAGAGTGGTAGAGAGGGGGAGATGAAGAAAAGAGAGAGAGAGAGAGAGAGAGAGAGAGAGAGAGAGAGAGATTGAGAGAGGGAGAGAGAAAGAAAGAGAGACATAAATATTAATAGAGAGTGTTGGAGCATTTTAGAGAGAGGGAGAGAGATAGAGATAGATAGATAGAGAGAGTTACAGAGAGAGATTGTGAGGAAGAGAGAGTAAGAGTGGGAGAGTGGGAAAGAAAGAGAGGGGGAGAGAGACGGGGAAGGGAGAGGGAGAGTGAGTGGGAGAGGGAGAGACTGAGAGAGAGAGACAGATAAAGTGAGAGTGAGAGAGAGGGGCGAGAGAGATATAGAGTGAAAGATAGAGAAAGAGAGAGAGAGAGAGAGTGAGAGTGAATGATAGAGATATGGGGTGAGTGATAGGGAGAGAGAAAGAGAATGAGAGTGAGAGTGGGAGAGGGTGAGGGAGAGAGGGGGAGAGAGTGAGAGAGAGAGAGAGAGAGAGAGAGAGTGTGTGTGTGTGTGTGTGTGTGTGTGTGTGTGTGTGTGTGTGTGTGTGTGTGTGTGTGTGTGTGTGTGTGTGTGTGTGTGTGTGTGTGTGTGTGTGTGTGTGTGTGTGTGTGTGTGTGTGTGTGTGTGTGTGTGTGTGTGTGTGTGTGTGTGTGTGTGTGTGTGTGTGTGTGTGTGTGTGTGTGTGTGTGTGTGTGTGTGTGTGTGTGTGTGTGTGTGTGTGTGTGAGGGTGAGAGAGAAGGGGGAGAGTGAACGAGAGAGAGATAGAGGGTGAGGGAGAGAGTGGGGAGAAAAAGAGACAGAAAGAGAGAGACATAGTGAGAGAGTGATAAAGAGAGAGTTAGAGAATGAGAGAGGGGGCGTGAGAGAGAGAGAGAAAGAAATAAATAGAGGGGCGAGATATGGGTAGAGGGAGAGGGAGTGAGATATAGGGAGAGGGAGAGAGATAGATAGGGGAGGAGGGAGGGAGAGATGAAGGGAGAGAGGGAAGGAGAGAGAGATACAAAGAGAGGGGTGGATAGAGAACATGGGATTGAGAGAGAGAGATTGTGAGAGAGAGGGGGAGAGAGAAATAGGAGAGTGAAAGAGACAAAGAGAGACCGAGAGCGAGACACAAAAAAAGAAAGAGAGAGAGTGTGGGGGATATATAGAGAGAAAGAGAGGGACATAGAGAGTGAGAGAGATGGGAAAGAGAGAGAGAGAAATAGTAATAGAGAGGGGGCGAGAGAGAGAGATAACGAGAGAGAGTGGGAGAGGGAGAAAGATGGAGAGAGAGTGGGAGAGAGGGAGAGAGGGAGAGATAGGGAGATAGGGAGATATATAGATAGATAGATAGAGAGAGAGAGAGAAATAGTTATAGAGAGTGAGGGAGTGAGAGAGAAAGTGGGAGAGGGAGTGGGGGAGAGAGAGAGCGGGAGAGAAAGAGATAGATAGATAGATAGAGAGAGAGAAAGTGAGTGAGAGAGAGGGGGAGGGAGAGGGGGGTAAGTGAGAGAGGGTGAGCGAAAGAGAGTGAGAGGGTGAGAGAGAAAGAGAGAGAGAGAGATAGATAAAGAGATAGATACAGAGATAGAGAGAGATAAAGAGAGGGAGTGGGAGGCATAGTGGGAGTGAGAGACAGAGAGAGAGGTGGGGGAGATAACGAGGGATAGAGAGAGACATAGAAAATGAGAGTGAGAAAGAGAGAAATAGTGAGAGAGAGAGAATGAAAGAGAGAGAAAGAGAGATAGAGAGGTAGAGAGATATGGAGAGAGAGAGAGAAAGAGAGAGGGGGAGAGGGAATGGAGAGAGAGTGTGACAGAAAGAGAGGGAGATAGTGAGATAGAGAGAGATAGTAGAGGGAGAGATGGAGTGAGTTAGAGATAGAGAGTGTGTATGTGTGTGTGTGTGTGAGAGAGAGAGAGTGTGTGTGTGTGTGTGTGTGTGTGAGAGAGAGAGAGAGAGAGAGTGTGTGTGTGTGTGTGTGTGTGTGTGTGTGTGTGTGTGTGTGTGTGTGTGTGAGAGAGAGAGTGAGGGAGAGAGACAGAGGGTGTGAGTGAGAGAGGGAGAGAGGGAGAGAGAGTGTGAGTGAGAGAAAAAGAGAGAGAGGGACAAAGAGAGTGAGAGAGAGTAACGAAGAGAGAGAAATAGTGAGTGAGAGAGAGGGAGAGGGAAAGAGAATGGAGGAGGGGGAGAGAGAGAAATAATGAGAGAGAGAAAGAAAGAGAGACATAAATATTAATTGTGAGTGGGGGAGCGAATGAGAAAGTTAGAGAGGGGGAGAGAGAGAATGAGAGAGAGGGGGTGAGAGAGAGTAGGGGGAGAGAGGGATGGGGAGATGGAGAGAGAGAAGGAGAGGGTGAGAAAGAAAAAAAGAGAGAGTGTGGGAGATTGAGAGAGAGAGAGAAAGGAAGAGGGGAGAGGGGGAGAGATTGAGAGTGTGTGTGTGAGTGAGTGAGAGAGATAGAGAAAGTGAGATAGATAGTTAGATATAGAGAAAGATAGTAAGAGGGAGAGAGGGAATGAGTGAGAGAGAGGGTGTGTGTATGAGAGATTGAGTGAGGGATAGAGAGAGTGAGAGAAAGTGAGAGAGGGGGGAGAGAGAGATAGTGTGTGTGTGTGTGTGTGTGTGTGTGTGTGTGTGTGAGTGAGAAAGAGAGATAGATAGTTAGATAGAGAGAGGGATAGTAAGAGGGAGAGATGGTGTGAATGAGAGATAGAGAGTGTGAGTGAGAGAGATAGTGTGTGTGAGAGAGAGAGATGGAGGGAGAGAGAGTGAGTGAGAGAGAAAGAGAGAGACAAAGAAAGTGAGAGAGATAGAGGGATAATGAGATGGAGAGAGAGAGTGAGAGAGAGAGACAAAGAGGTAGAGAGAGGGAGAGAGAGAAAGAGAGGGGGAGAGGGAAGGGAGAGAGAGTGAGAGAGGGCAAGAGAGAGAGAAGGAGATAGTGAGATAGAAAGAGATAGTAAGAGGGAGACAGAGAGTGAGTCAGAGACAGAGAGTGTGAGTGAGAGAGATAGTGTGTGTGTGTGTGTGAGTGAGAGAGAGAGGGAGAGAGTGCGTGAGTAAGAGAGAAAGCGAGAGAGGGACAAAGAGAGTGAGAGAGAGTAAGGGAGAGAGAGAAATAGTGAGTGAGAAAGGGAGAGAGAGAGCGGGGGAGGTGGAGAGAGAGGGGGAGAGAGATAAATATTTATAGAGAGTGAGATAGAGAGAGTGTGTGAGAGAGGGAAAGAGAGAGGAAGAGAGAGAGATGGGGAGAGTGAGTGAGAGAGCGGGAGAGAGAAGGAGATGGAGAGAGAAAGAGGAATAGAGGGAGGGGGAGGGGGAGGGGGGAGAGAGTGTGAGAGAGGGCGAGGGAAAGAGAGAGAGACAGAAAGAGAGAAAGTGTGAGAGAGAGAGAGAGATAGAGATAGAGATAGATAGATACAGAGAGGGAGAGTGATAGGGAGAGAGAGGGAGAGGGGGAGAGGGGGAGAGAGAGACACGAGAGATAGAGAGACAAAGAGAGTGAGAGAGAGGGTGAGGCATAAAGAGAGAATGAAAGAGAGAGAGAGAGAGATAGGTAGATGGATGGATGGATAGATAGAGAGAGAGTGGGGGGAGAGCGAGTGAGAGAAAGTAAGGAGGGGAGAGTGAGAGAGGGCGAGAGTGAGAGAGAGATAGTGAGAGGGAGAGAGAGTGAGAGAGAGGGAGAGAGGGGGAGATAGAGAGAATGAGAGTGAGAGAAACATAGAGAGGGAGAGATATAGAGATAGAGAGAGAGAGAGAGTGTGTGTGTGTGTGTGATATAGAGACATGTAGTTAGAGAGAAAGAGATAGAGAGAGGGGGAGGGATAGAGAGAGGTAGATTGAGAGAGATTGGGAGAGAGAGATGGAGAGGGGGAGAGAGAGAGGGGAGAGAGAGAGGGGAGTTAGAGAGAGAGAGATAGATAGAGAGAGACAAACACAAAGAGAGAGAGGGGGGACATAGAGTGTGCGAGACAGAGAGGGAGAAGGAGAGAGAGAGAGAAAGAGATAAATATTTATAGAGATTGAGGGAGTGAGAGATAGAGATAACGAGAACGAGAGTGTGAGAGAGGGGAGAGAGAGGGGTAGATAGAGAGAACATACTGAGATATTTTTTTGTGTGGTGATTGTTTTTTTCCTAGTACTTGGTTCTCTGTTTGCCTTATTTTTTCCATAGGTTGGAGAGGTCTACCATGCTGATTTGAATGGCACAGTAAGTCTTAATGTTGGATGCTATTTTCTTGCTATCCATGTATTTTTGCGTTAAATTTGATTTTAAATTTGTTGTCGTACTATGATTTTGACTTTTCCCCCTAAATAATATAAACGCATCCGAATATCCTATGTACAGAACATTATCAGGTAGTAATTCAGTCCATTTTAAAAGAAAACTGTTGGAATTGGAATCTGATAAGCATATATCATACTGCTTTCTTTGATATAGAAAAACATGACTCCCATCATTAGTTTACGTTTCACTATTTAGCCGTAGGACTTCAGGATAAGTAGATGGTTTGCAAGGTCCAATTAGGAAACATAAAAGTTAGATTAAAAAATAAAAATCAATAAAAGATCAGGTTTTAGAGGATGAGCAATCCATCAAAAATTGAAAACTGAAAATTGAAAAGAACAAGAACAAAACAATTTACAACCGAATTACAACCACAATGAATTGCAATTTTTTGGCTGGGTCCCAGTTCATCCGAGTTTTATTTTTGTGGTGCAACTAAACTAGTAGTCCTAAATTTTACCAAGGGGCAAATTACTTGTGAATGTAGGTGAAAAGTCAGATGGTGAAAAGAAAGAGCGGGACCAAGTAGTCCTGCAAAGTTATATGGATAAAGAATTGAACGAGTTAAACAAATGTTTGGAGCAAAAAGAAGTAATTTAAGAGCCCTTTTTATATATTCTATTGACAACGTATTACGAGAATAATGTGCAGTAGGCCAGTTGATTATGAATAAATTTGATTAACGAAAACACATTCTTCATTTTTTAGAACTCCACGATTAAATCGTGTGGTTCATTCCTTCACGACTGAAGTGTTTTTTTCATTGCGTCTATGACTGATGATGATAGATCATAAAGGCAGTGATGTCATTGGCGATGACTATGAGAAACAGCAGTGACATAGCTCTGTGGTGGTAGTAGCAGCAACGACTGTGGGCGGTAGAAGCAGTAATGGCCGTAGGCGGCAGAAGCGGCTTTACCCCTTGATCAAAGTGTTCTTTCTTCATTATTATTCTTCTACAAACTTGATATATCGTTTCACAGTTGCCGCAATACTTGTGACAATGGATAATTTGTGTGATCAAATTTATGAGACGGTAGATCTACGTTCCCACAAATGGAGCCAAATTATAGATGTAAAAAAATTGCTTCCGTCTACTGTCAAGATGATCGTCATGCGTCATTCGATAATTCATCCAAGAATATGTAAAATGAAAAATGATCGTTAAAGTAGTAGGCATGGTACCAGGGTGGTGTCTGGCCTACTACCCTTCGACGATCAAGTCAGCAGAGTGTTTTAGGATAATAGTAGTCAGAAAAAATTGCATACCGTAAATGAGTGGAAGACACATCCACTTATAGAGATTTCACATGATGTGTTGTATACGTTCAATGTATATGCTCTCTCTGTGCCAATAAGGAAGAAGGTGTGTTAATGAGAACTGTCCATGATTTTAAGGATTGCCTTATTTGGCTCACTCTTCTTATAAGGTAGCTAAGACATCTCTTGTAGAAATATTTCTTAGTTATTATTCCCAGGTATAAAATTTTACCGTACATTGCTAGTCGGTGGATGGAAAGGAACTGTGACCATCATGGTAGCCTCAGTCATGGAGGTGATAGACCTCAAACATCGTGGTAGCCTTGTCCATGGAGGTGATGGACCTCAACCATCAAGGTAACCTAGGTCATTGAGGGGTGGACCTCGACCATCATGGTAGCCTTGACCAAGGAGGTGATGGACTTTGACGGTCATGGTAACCTCAACCATGAAGGTGGTGGATCTTGACCATCATGGTAGAATCAATCATGGAGGTGATGGACATTAGCCATTGTAGTAGCCTCAACCATGAAGGTGATGCACCTCAACTGTGGAGGTGATGGACCTCATCCATCATGGTAGCCTCGACCATGGAGGTGGTGGACCTCACCATCATGGTAAGCTTGGTCATGAATGTAATGGACCTTGTCCATAATGGTAACCTTGGTCATCATGGTAGACTAGGTCGTAGTAGGAGCAGGGGGTTCAGACCCTGTAATCCTTTGGTCTATGTTGATGTTCGATGAGTAGAAAAAGTCTCATCCTCAGACGATGGTTCAACCTATGGTCTAAGGGACGCCTCATCCTCATACCATGCTTTAGTCCATAGCTTGGGGGATGCCTCATCCTCGAACTATATTTAGCATGTAGCCTTCATGTGAGTGTCTCTTCATGGGTTATTCACCAATGTTACTGGGCTCTTTGCGGGCTCAATCTTGGATATGGAATTACGACCCAAGTAACTTTTCTCCTCCATAAATACTACATTTGATATTCCTTAAATATATTAAACGAATTAAACAATAAAATCTCACTTTATATTTTTATTGACTAATATGTAATATACCTATTCAATTTTTTTTTCGATTTTAGAAATTAAAATAATATAATAGTCATTCAAATACATTAGTATCTAAATAACACTATTTATAGATTCTTAACCTTTTGAATTTTATGAAGCATGTGTTGACATTTATATAAATTTCATCCTTATGGTTTTGTATCAATTTCAAAGTACACCATAGACTTTAAAAAGTCTCAAACTTATAGTTTCATAATGGTAGTACGTTAGATCTTCCATCACTATAATACAAACGGTCTGTTAGCGTCATTCACAACTAGCACCTACGTGGTTGGAGTGCATTAATTATGTGGACCACTGAAAAACTACCATGTCAGCTTTAGCAATTTTTTGTACACGTCACCTCTCTCTCTATGTCTATCTCTCTCTCTCCCCATCCCTCTCTCTACCTCTATATCCCGACCTCTCTCTCTCTCTCTCGCTCACTCTCTCTCGACCTCCCTCTTTATCTCTCTCTCTCAACTTCTCTCTCTCGTTCTCTCGACCTCTCGACCTCTCTCACTCAGTATCCCTTTTCTTTAACTCTCTCTAACACTCTCTATTACACAGAAAAAAATCTTTTTAGCTATCTTTCTCTTTCTCTCTCTCTCTTTAACTCTCTCAGTAGCTCTTTCTTTCTCTATTTTGTAATGAGTTGTGGTGAGCATGGGCAAACAAAGTTTTTTATTTTCATGTTACTATGTATGCTTAAATTAAATGTCCATGTAAAAGTTAAGATTTTATTTTATTATTTTTTTAGTATTTAAAAGATCGTCCATCAGCTCATTAGCATCTATATTGAATATATTATGGACATTAATGGATATTAACTAGAATTGTAATCTACCCATGAAAAGAAGCAAGTACATTCCTAGTTAACATTACCCTAGATCTTTCTTAAAGTTCCACTTAGGAGAAAAAAATTGATATCAGCTATGGAGATAGGTTGAACATTAGCTACATGCTACATATTGTTATTGTATGACAAATAAGTTGGATCCGTAATAAATTCAATCTCCATTGAAGTTGATATAATTATTAATCTCCAGTAAAATGTTTGAAAGGGTATTGTTGAACACTAAGATGACAATGGGAACTCTTGTTAAGGACCATATCTTTATGATTTGTGGTCTTTTAATGAGATATATATTCCAATAGCAAAAATCGATGGGGAAACCTATATCGATATAGTATTGGATACTAAGTGAATTCCTTATATTAGTTCATGATTAAACTATAGCACATGCAAAAATATTTAATCGGGCTGAACTAAACTAGGAACTTCATATGATTGAGGGAATCTTGAAGACATTGTTTGTGTTAAGTGTGATCGGGTCCACTTCTTTTAGGCTTAGGCTTAACCCAAATGAGATGAAGAATATATAGATCTCTAAATAGAGTTGACTCGAAGTAAGAAAGGGGGAGCAAACTCTAATTGGGAAGTGCTTATATTGGTGGAAGACTGGATATAAGAATATCAACTAAAAATTTTTCTTAACTATAAAGACTAGATTCATGAATCTCATTAAGAAGTGATCAATATTTGATTATACTGTGTCTTGGTGTGTAGACTCTGAGCAAACTATTATAGGAAACTAGAAAGCTAAATGAGACGGATTTCATGTTATTCATTGGATACATGCGTATGCATTAATTTTGGATAGTATATATATTTAAAAAAATTTATTGCATGATATGGAATAAAATAATAGTATACATAGTACATCAGAGTAGAGAAAAATTTCTCAAGCCAACTATATGTCTTTGACATGTGTCTAGGTCATATAATCTATGTAGGATTTGAAGACTAGTAAGAGACATGTTTCATGGCCTTTTGATTTTAGAACTCTTAGCGGTAAGTGAATCAATTATAGATAAGAATATGACTAAGAGTCATTTTAAGACAAAAGGCCATAGAGGCACATGATGTTAGTGTTGGAGTATATTGCTTGAGTGGATTAGTGAAAGTTCAAGTGAGAGATAACTATGAGAATAAAGTCAATTTCACTAATGGGTACTCTACATATGACTATGCTTGTCTTATGCCTCTCAAGTCTCAAACTTTTGAGAAACCAAAGTCTTTAGAATAGAAGTCGAAAATGCATTAGAAACATGAAGTGAATCAATTTGATTTTATAAAAAAGATAACTAACTCTAAAGGATGTTCATGTACTAGTAAATATTGGGTTTACATCCCAGTTGGACATTTGGGTCACCCAAAGAAAGATGTAACAATAAGAAGAAACAAGTCTCTTTTGAGACATGAGAAAATGTATGCTTAGTTATTTAGCCGATCTACATTCCTTTTTGGAATTAGCCTTATAAATGATGTATTTTGAATCTGAAAGGAAAAACTTGAAACACCATAAGAATTATGGTATGATCATAAACCTACTTTACGTCAACTCCATATATGTGGATGCCAACACACATGCTAGAGGAGAATGTTTCTAAGCTAGATATCAAAATGGTATCTATCTGTAGGCTATGAAAAAAAATAATGTGTTTTTTCTATAGTACCAAGAATGAGGAGTGTTTTTAAGTACAAACATTATGTTCTTGGAGGAAGAATAAGTTTTAAAAGGAATATCTAGAAGTAGTAAAAACTTAGAAGAATTATTCAATAATGTTGATGCCATGAAATCCAGTTGGTAATAGATAAATCCAGAAGTTAATTAGTAAGAATCTAGTTAGTTAAGAGAACAAGAATGGACTACTTCCTAGTTCTACACAACCTTGTTATAGTGGGAACGGTTTGATTCATATGAGAAATAAATGTTCCTAGGAGAGTCCGATTTGGTAATCCAAGCATAATATGATCTAGATCCCAATCGTTATGTTCTAATGGGAAGGGATCATGACTAGCTGAGAGATTCATATTCAAAGGAGAGATTTTGAGTCTATCTTAAATGAACATGACTCAGATCCTAGTAACTACATAGACGTTGTAAATGATGTAAAGTAAATCATTGGCTTCAAGTAATGAAATTCAAAAATGATTCCATTCACTATAATGGAGTATAGAAGCTCATAGAGGCTATTAGAGTATTGGGTGCCAGAGATCGACAGGCGAAAATGAAACGAGACACTAGGTCAAGACCTTTAGAATAGGCTTAATGTGAAATGGCACACTCAGAGAGAAGATATTGAGTATAACATATCATTTTCACTAATAGCCATTCTTATGTCTATAAAGACACTGTATCCATTTCAACTCATCTTATTTTTGAGTTTTTTTTCAAATAGATGTCAAGAATGCTATCTTATATGGTGATCTTGAAGTAAATATCTGTATGTCTCAATCTTTTGGATTTGCTGCTAAAGGTCACGAATTATGGTGTACAAGATGTATTAGTCTAGTTGTGGACTTAAGCATACATTAAGGAGTTGAAATCTTATGTTGATCATGGAATCAAAGTTTTAATTTTGATCAAGGTCATAATGAGCTATATGAGTACAAGAGAAAAAGAAGGAAACATAATGGTTTTCTTGGTACTATAGATGACATTTTATCATCACGAATAATGTTGAGTATATGTAAACAATAAAGCTATCTATGATAGTGACTACAAATCATTCAGTAACTCAGCTCTGAGAAAACCTATATGCATAATGTATTGTTAAGCGATATAGGTTCAACTTTGAAATTTGAAACAAATATAATTATTTTATGTGGGTTCAACTCATAAGGAGATAAGCAAACCATATCATATGAATATTAGCAGTGATCTTGGTTTATCAAAAGTTTGGGTTGATTTATTTTTTTCTTCATTTCTGCCTGCTGTCTTTGAGAGTAGTGAATTCAATCCAGTGCTGCACTTTTTGTCGACGCAAAGGTGATCTCTATCTTTTGTTAGTTTTATCTAGAATTCGACTATGGTCACAGTAAAAATAATACTTCAATTAACGAGAATAATTCTTTCGGGACTTTCTTTTTTCCTTCATTTATTTTTTAATATCATATTTAATATGTCAGAGAAAAATGATTCGTCCTCATATTATCTGTTCATCTTAGTTGCGATGTAGTAAAATGGACATATAGTCAATGTTATTGGTGCATTAGATACAAACATATTTATTTGTCTAGCATGGGCATTAAGTGTAGCTTCTGTATAATAATTTTGATATCAATATCAATGTTTCTTCTATTTTTTTTGTTCAGATATGTCAACGCTTACGCAGTTTTAATGATTGATAAGAGTTGACTCCAATTGGATTTAGATAGTGGGGACTTTATTGGCATTGAACAAGTTTCCTCAGAATTTTGCTCAGGAAGATCTTAACACTATTATGGTTTCATGGTCATCTAATATGTTACACAATCTTTAGTTTTCGATTTACAATGTAATGTTTGGTTGTAATCTAGATAGTTGGTGCTGAAATATTATCTTTTTTTATTAAGAATGAGATTTAAGAGTTACTTATCCTTTATGTGCATGATCTTTTTCCCTCACTTTTATGTGATGCATCTTGCTTTTATTAATTTAATTCTTTATTTGTACCTTATTAGTTAAGTTGTTTAGTTTCCAAATGTTTTCCGTTTATGAAAGTATCTAATAGCTAGTTTTACTTATTTTCTTTAAAATACATTGCTATGCCATTAATTAATGATACATATGACCTTAGGATTTTTACTAGATGATACTCAATCCATTATAAATGGATAATCATGATAAAAAGACATTGTCACATGGCTAAATTTGGTTATACTAAAGTATATTTGAGATGGCTAACACAAATGTTAATGCCAAGAATGCACAAAAGGGTTTCTTTGTATACCTGTAAGTAATTAATGAGATCGTCAATTTAATGTTACAAATTATTGCAATGTTAATGTGGTTGTTTAAAATTAAAATAGTGTGAAAGCGTGTGCTAAAATGAGGGCGGCAGGTGAAAAGATTAGTGGCGATGAAGTAAGTATGTTTAAACAAACTTTACATTATAACATGGAATTGATAACTTTTGGTTGTAATTTAAGTGAGTTTGTGATATGCAGGTACGAAAAGGTCTAGCTTTAATGTGAAATAATATGGCGAAGGAAGCGAAATTCAATTCATTTTAAGAAAAATGAAATCCATGCCATTTCTTTAAGGAAAATGAAATCAATTATTTTAAGGAATAGTATTGCAAATTTGGTTGGTTATATTACTATTGATTATTTATTACTAATTCACATATATTTGTATTATGTCGATCGATAAAATCACGCGAGGTTCGGGAGGACCGTGAGCGTAAGGTGAGGACGTGTGTACAGATCTACCTGAGAGCAAGTTGTTGGGCTAGGTGCTTTAAGAGCACAAGTGATTGCTCTTCAGACGGAGTCCAGCTCCATGTGGGCGGCTCTTTAAGTGGAGTCCAGCTCTATGAGGGAAGAGATTTCATAATTAGTGGTTGTGTAGAGAAAGATGATGGTCGTCCAAAAGCATATGTGCATAACTTTGACGAGTCTTTTGGCACGAGACACTGGTAAGTCTGAAGCCTATAGAGATGAGCCATGCATCAACCCGATTGTAAGTAAAAACACGAGGAGGTTTTGATGAGGATATGAGTCCCTCCCACGAAGAAAAGCTGCCGTCTGTTCATCACCTTTATATAAAGGTGATAATGATGAAAGGTGCATCCAACTGAATGCTTCATACAATACATTTGTTGACCTGCTATTGGTCAGGAAATCATCTATGATTGGAACAACTAAAGGACGTCAAAAGGTATTATTCTTTTTATTCGTATTTCATCTTTTATATATATATATATATATATATATATGTATGTATGTATAACATGTACAATCTGTGCCAATAATTGAAGTAGAAAGTTTAAGAAAATAACAAAAGCGTAAAACGAATGCATAATATGTGCCTTAGTCAATGCAGGAAGCGAGCATGATCAGGACCAGAAGAAAAACTAAGGACTTTGAAAGTAAAAAATAGTTGAAGTTATCTTCATAAACTAAGACCTCATAAAGCATCTAACTTATGTTCACAATCTTAAAAAAATAATGAAAATGAAACAAACATTACCTTTTTGGTGTAGCCGATCACTTAGTTGGAGTTGAAAATTGAAGATCCAAACAAAGAAATTGAAGAAGCAAGTGTATTTGAAGTTGAGAGCAATTTAGAAGTAGTGAGAATCTGTAATTGAAGAAGCAAGTGTTTACGAAGAGTAATTACTCATATTAATTGCACAACCACCAGACACCAACCAAATGCCAAACAATCTGTAAATTTGTTGACACAGGTCAAACGCCAATGTGCAGGTGTTTGGGGTGCAAAAAGGACTAGTTAGACAACAAGTGGTATTCATGAATGGCGTTTGGCCCGTGTCACTTGGACACGGGTCAAACGCCACTATGACTCGTGATAGGGGTCTAAAAAGGACCATTTGGACCCCAAACGTCATTCATGAATGGCATTTGGCCTGTGATACTTGGACACATGTCTAACACCACTGTGACTAGCATTTGGGGACCAAAAAGGACCAGTTGGACCCCAAACACCATTCATCAATGGCGACTCGACATTCATGAATGGCGTTTGGGGTGTCCTGGTCAATTTTAGGCCCCAAATGCCACTGTGACTGTCGTTTCCACTTCCACAAACAAAGCTGCTTCCACTTTGCAATATCTTATTACTCTCAACAACATTCTCAAACCTAATAGAAACACGGTCTGTAAATTTTATCCAGTTTAAAAATTCAACAATTCACTGAACAAACTTTGAATCCAGTTTAAAATTCTAAACAATCGACAGAACCTCCCCATAAATATTTGAAATTCCACAATCAAAATACATATTTGTATCCATAATATATATGTCCAACCAAATACAGCCAAAATTTAACAAATTCAAAAATACACTCAACAAAGTTAGAATCAAGTTTGAAATTGAAGGAGACTATAAAAAGTTGATAAAGAGGCATGATGCATCTCTTCTCTTTTTCGACGAAGCATCATGTGAATGATTTGTACGTCGTTCATGTTCTCGTTCCAATCCAGTATATTCATCGGTATCATCATCATGGTCATCGTCATCATCCTCAACTGATTCTTCCCCATTGTCAGCATGACCATCATCATCATCTTCATCATCTTCATCATTACCCACATGTCTTCTTTCTTGAGTTTCACATCCTTGTTTAGCAATTTTCTTATCATTCTTTTAAGATTTTCATATCCTTCTTTTGCATTGATTCTTTGGCCTTTTCCACCACCTTAACCATTGTCTCATGTGCGCTCAATATTTTATCAAAGAACTGTTGCCTGAGATCGGTAATCATGTGCATCATGCCTGCAGCGCATGCCACTGGAACTTGCATTATTCAAATTGCGCGTTAATAAGATGTTCAATGACTAGATAATAAATATTAACTTCATGACTTACATAATCGACATCAGCTAATGGAAGACCACGAGCTCGAAGATCTTCTGGAATGTCAATTGTCTCACTACCACCATCTGGGTGTGGAACCGTTATCTACCACGGTGATAGTTGGATTTCAGCCACTTTTATGTCATCAACGGTCGCTCTAGCCGACCCTAATGCTCCTGGTGCTCATGTGGGTGTTGTGGTTGCTCATGCTTCTACCTATACCACGTACATTAGAAATTTAGATTATTGTATAACAATATCAGGTACCCATATTTAAGAACCATTTAGAGATGTTGAGCACATGCGAAGATGAAGATGCCCCATCATAGTTGTAAGACAACCACATTTTTTAGAAATCATCATAAGTATCTTCACCATTGCCACTTCATCATTGATGAAGTGTGATGCTCTAAAACCTCCAAGACCACCAATTAGATCATCTCTGGAATATGGTTGATCACATAACATTAAAGGTAAGATTCTGACTGGGATTAACGGCTCCTGGTATCCCAAACTCTGCCATGCAACACGCTCACCCAAGTACCATGCTCTACCAGCAGGTCCTTGCAGCAAGATCCGTCAGATGGTAGGAGGTATATTGTCGTGGACATAGTCTGACAAGTTTGCACGTTCTCCCCAAGGGTTCCAGTTGATCTGCAAGTTCAAAAATAAATAAAATTTGTCAGTAAAACATTATTCATACTCAAGAGGGGGTGGGACGATATAGGAATTGATCAAATAAAACACATACCTCATAGGGCCTCACATATCAAAATTTAATTCGAAATTCTTTAAGGTTGTGACTAACATCCCTTGTTCCCGAGTCATTGTCTATCCAGCGTGTTGCTCTCAGGAACGTGTCTAGACCACCCACTGGCCTGCTTAGTGAAAAACACATAAATTATTCATAAGCCCATACCTCTCATGCTCTCCAGATAACCCTCAGGCACTATACTTTTCCCGAGGCATAATGCGCCCATATTGCAATACAATAAGGACAACGCCGAACCACCCCAATTATACTCTTGTATCATATCTATGTTCCATAGGCTGGGGAGGAAGTACAAATAGACTTTGTTACTCTTATCACAAAAAATTTTACTTCCCAAGAGCACCAGAAGAAACACTATCGTCAATATTTTCTCCTTCTCAGGAGTAGTACACTCATAATTAATATAAATATAAAAAATCTATTGATAACTAACTTTTTTTCTTGAAGCTCCGACAACGTTGTATCGACTAGCTTCCACAATCCCTTCTTGTTGTTGTGCAGATCCAAATCGTAGTTTAGCTAGCGGCCAGCGACTTTAAGGCCGGTAATAACAGCAAAGTCTAGTGGGGTCATCGTCATTTCACCCACTTCATCTAAACGAAAGGTGTGGGTTGTATCTCACCATTTCTTGGTCAGGCTCTTCAAGAGGACGCGATCCAACTGACCCTTTTTTAAAGATACTTATAAAGTATATAAACCCGGAAGCATCGACGTTCCTTTTCACATTTTGAGGTAGCATACTATACCACGTAGGTATCAGTGTGGTGTTCCCTAAACCACGTACACCAACCTCATAGAACTCAGCCTAGGAAACCAAAATTTAAGTCATGACTCAATGAAAAATTAGTGTGAAGAAAGATGTATTACATAGGGAAAATATCAAAAAAAGCAACGACAATAATCTATAATCTCTATTGTGACATTTCGTCGAACACCTTACAGGCATATAAACATACACTATAATTTTTCATCTGAAACATATATCGCTACCAATAATCATACATTTCTAGAAGCATCACATAAAAACACCCAATTTTCAAAATGATTCAAGTATATATTTGGTGTTTAACACTAAAACACATAATAACCAAATTTATCACAAAATAAACTTACATTTTCTTTCCTTGGATGGGATATAGCATTTCATCAAACATGTTACGAGCATTCATATAAATATAGTGTAGACCCTAATGTGACATTTTATCAAACACCATAGAGACAATGATAAAAAAAGTCATAAAATTCATTATGACATTTCGTCGAACACTTTACGAGCACTAAAAAAATACTATAATTTTCCATCCAACACGTGTATTTCTACCAACAACCATACATTTTTACAATCATCACATAAAAAACACCCAATTTACAGAATGAATCAAGTATCTATTAGGTGTTTTAACACGTATAACACATAAAAATTCAAAATCTTTAAAGAAAAACTTACTTCTTTGTTTGCTTGGGTGAGATATATGCTCCATTGGAGCATTATAAAGAATAGGTCTAGTAAGATTTTGATTCTTAGGAATGAAATCTTTTCACCCATAACCGGTGGTGTCGTACGGGCCTTTTGAACCGCTCTGGTTGCGTCGTTAAACTCATCATTTCTATATTTTTATGCATTCCTCTAGCCATTTTATGTCATGGATTGGACGGATTTATCTCAAGTTAGGTGCCTCGTGTATTGCAAGGGATGTGCGAAATGAGAGATTGCGGGTTTGACTCGTGTGTTGCAACGGATTTTGGTCAGGTTGAATAGATTTTAAGCTATGAAGAGATGAAGATGAAGAGATGAAGATGAAGAGATGAAGAAGAAAGGATGAGAGTAGAGTGTTTGAGTGAAGATGAATGAAGTGTTGAGAGAGGGGGAATGGTGGGTATCGGGTTTTTTTAAGAAGAATGGGAATGGGGTTTTTTAAGTTTGGGGTTAATTTTGTAAATAAAATAAGGTTAGATTTGACAATAAATTTATAGGGTTATAAATTAAAACCTCAATGAGGTTATACTCTAACTTTTATGGGGTTATAATTATAAAAGGTTAAATTTTAAATTTTAATATTTAATTACAAACTTTCATTGGAAATGTTTGATTTAGCAGTAGAATCGGACCTTAAGAGTTATACATGTTCGTCAAACCGATAGATAGGATTTTTCGGCCATCATAATATCACAACCTATAATTATATATGGTGTAAACAATACTTGTCACAAAAGCACAACAACATTATTGATGACAACTTTTATCGAATTTATCAATAAGTGTTCAATTGCTTCGAAATCCTTACTTAATCCAATCTAATTTCACTTAATAAGTGAATATGGTGAATGTTTTTATGTAGAGAACGGAATTTTATATTTTTATCTATGATTTGTCCGATGTACGGTAATTAATTAAAAAAATCAAAATTTGGATATTTAGTGAAGATGGTGATTAGGTCCAAAAAAATAGCGATTAGGGCCAAATAAATTACGTTTATGAGCCTCATAGGTGATTGCTTGTTAAACTATGTTGTTTAGGAAGTCGATTGACGATTGGAGCCATTAAATTGGCGTTTGGCAACAAAGAAGGGCGATTTGCACCTTCAGGATGGCGTTTAGAGGTTGAAGAATGACGTTTGCAGGGTAAAGAGTGGCGATGGGTTTTTTGGTGTTTACCAAATTCGTAGTGAGGTGCAAAGGAAATCTTGAAGGGTTCACAAAAAATTGAAAAATTATTTTTTGGAGATGTTCACCAAAAATGTATTGAGATTCACCAGATATGTACTGGGGTTTATCAAATATGTAGTAAGGTTCACCAAATATGTATAAAATTAATCACTTGGAGGGGTTCACCAAAATTGACTTTGTATGTATTTGGTGAACCCTAGTACACAATTGGTGAATCCATGTACATGTTTGGTGAACCCCTCTAAGAATTATTAATTTTTACGTATTTGGTGAACTCCGGTACATATTTGGTGAACTTCGATACGTATTTAGTGAACACCTATACATATTTGGTGAACCCCTCTAAGAGGCATTAATTTGTACTTATTTGGTGAACCCCAATACATTAGGAGTTCACCAAATATGTAATGAGGTTCACCAAATATATAGTGAGGTTCACCAAATACGTACTAATTAATAAATCTTGGAGGGATTCACCAAATATGTACTGGTGTTCACAAAATATGTACTGTGGTTCACCAAATATGTAGTGAGGTTTATCAAATACGTACAAAATTAATAATTTTTGGAGGGGTTCACTAAAATCGACTTTGTACGTATTTGGTGAAGCTCAGTACGCAATTGGTGAATCTCAGTACGCAATTGCTGAACCCTAGTACATATTTGGTGAACCCTTCCAAGAATTACTAATGTCTACGTATTTGGTGAACCCTAGTACATATTGATGAACCCGGTACGTATTTGTTGAACCCCTCCAAGAATCATTAATTTATACGTATTTAGTGAATCCCAATATATTAGGGGTTCTCCAAATATGTATTGAAGTTTATCAAATATGTAGTGGGGTTCACCAAATACGTACTAATGAATAAATCTTGAAGGGATTAACCAAATATGTACTAGTGTTCACCAAATATGTACTGGGGTTCACCAAATATGTACTGAGATTCACCAAATATGTACAAATTAATAATTTTTAGAGGGATTCACCAAATATGTATAAAAGTTTACCAAATACGTACTATGGTTCATCAAATATGTATTGGGATTCACCAAATACGTACACGACTGATTTGTGCATATTTGGTGAACTCCGGTACGTATTTGATTAACGTTTCTAAGAATTATTAATTTGTACTTATTTGGTGAATCATATTACATTTTTTATGAACCACAGTATATATCTAGTGAACCTCCATACATATTTGATAAAAAAAATAAAGACTTTCACCGATTAGACCTTATGTGATCTAGATTGTTCCAAAAGTAATCTAAGGATCACAGTTATTCCACTCATGCGAGAGAACAACCCCTGCAGTTTACTGAAAAATTAAAATCATTACTAAACTTACGAAAAAAATTCTCGTGTTCAAGAAAAAAAAAATTGTTTTGCAGTCTATTGTATGTATAAATACTTCAAGGTAAAACGAAATTACGAACTATACAATTCTGCCAAGGGAGAAGAAAGTATAGTTGAATTTGATTGTGTTTCTGTTGGATGACCTTATCCTGAAAACATTAATGGTGAAATAATTAAGAACATAGTTGACCAAAATAATATATACACCAAAATAACACAGTTGTAGATATACTTTTACCTGAACTAAACTAATTTTTGCATATGACAATAACTTGAACTGAACTGATTAACCTTAAGTGTAGTAAATTATAGCAAATAATTTAACTAGCAGCTACAAGAACTTTCAAAGAAAAATTGAGGCATGAGCATGGCAAAATTAGGGGCATTAACAATTGCAAACGAGGAGCAGATAGAAAGTCCGAGAAAAATGGAATTATATCACAGTTTTCATTATAAATTGTTGTCTTTAGAAAAAGAAAAAAAAATCTAATGAATTTTGTAAATACGTAATGGGTATTGGATATTACCTATACTCAATCCATATATAATGGGCAAAAATAACCTACCCAATTAAAACTCACCTATATATAATAAAGAAATTGTACCAAATAAATAAATTTTGAAAGTCAATTTAAAAAATAATAATTTTTTCAAACTTTAGGTAAATAAATAATTTATCTTGCCACATCATCAACTATCTGTTAACGAAATTATGATTTGACGATTTTAACATTGAATATATAGATTTCGTAATATGATTTGATAGGTCATTCTAATTAATTAAAAATCTAGTAATTAATGATTTCTAATTCAATATTATTTCATTGATTTTTCTTTTTAATTAAATTAGGAGATAATTAATGATTGGTTATATTTTTCTTAATATAAGCTAAAATTTGTTAAAGAAATCTTCTTTCAATTTAATGACATTATCAATATCTTTGATATACCCAAAAAACCATCAGTAAATCTAATTTTAAATTTTGAACGGTTATAATCAATCAAATTTCAAATCGGTATATCATCCATAAACCTCTGATATACCTGAAAAATCATCAAACACACTAAATATAGATTATGTATTTCAAATTTTGAACATTAATTACATCATTAATTCTAGTATCTTTTAAATCGGTATATTCATCTATATATCTTTAAATATACACGAAAAATCATCAAACAAATCATATATAGATTAGGTATTTCAAATTTTAAATTTTGAGCATGAATTACATTCTTAATTCTAGCATCTTTCAAATCGGTATATCATCTATCTACATCTGTTATAACAAAAAAAAAAAATCAAACACAACATATATAGATTAGTCATTTTAGTAAAAAGTTATTGATTGATTAAAAAACCTTTCATTTATCTATAACTGTTGAAAAACAACTATTGCTTAAAAACAATCCCCAAAATTTATATATTCTGTAAAAAAATTCTATATAATATTTGAAACTCACTTATTAAACTAAATATCCGTCGGTTGTTTTTGCCATCTCTATACTTTGACTAACAGAGAAAGAGAGACGAGAGGGTTAGAGATCAGCGAAGTGTATGGCGGCCACTAGTAGATGGATGAAATATTTTAGTTGGTTGAAATGGCGGCCACTAGTAGATGGATGAAATATTTTAGTTGGTTGAAATGGCGGCCAAAGTGGGATTTTTGTATTTTGTAACGTTTGACTTTGTTTAATAGAGTTCGTTTCTTGTAAAAAAAATGGCGGCCAAAGTGGATGGAGAAGATTCAGATTATCATAATTGGGTTAATTGGTTCAGTGGACATTTTTTTCCAAATTATATATTTACCCATGTTTGATCATGTTAGAATGATAGGGACGGAATAACTTGAATTGATGTTACTATATAAAAGATAGCCTGTTTATATAGATACAGGATTAAGGTGTACGAAAACTATGACGTATCCTATATATGATAATTTAATACCGAATAATGAATCTAGAGCATGCAGAGACAGAAACAGGTCGGCTGAACCAACAGAGACAAAAACAAGTTGGCTGAATTACTAGAGACAGAAATAGATTGGCTAAACTGATAGAAACAAAAAAAGGTCGGCTGAATTTGATGGAGATAGAAATAGGTCAGCTTGACCGACAAGAGCATAAGACTGACTCATTTAAGACTAAATTTGGGTCTGGGTTGCACTTAATTTTTTTTTTCCTTTTATCCTGTTGTCTCCCCCTCTCTTTTAACTTTTCAGTTGAGTTAGAGGGAAAGAGAAAGTTGGTGAGATTGAGTGAGACAGTGAGATAGAGTGAGACGAATAGAGAGTGATTAAAGGGTTTTACGGACAAAATGTCCATTTCAAGAGTGAGTTTGGAGAAAATGTCTAACTTTTTTATTTCGTGAATTATGGGTCAAATTATATGCGAAAATACAAAAATGTCATTCTTACTTTAAATTCGCCACATCCTCATTCTTTCTCATTTCTTCCTAACCTTCACTTTTGAACTCTACATTCTATTTAGCTTTTTCTTCTTCTTTTGTCTCTCCCTCATGCCTAGCAACAAGTCTCACTCGAAAGAAGTATTCTCATCATCAAAGGTTAGTTATGTGCTTCATTCTCTCTATTTGTAAGAAAGTCGTGGTTTAATTTTAGGGCTTCCTAAGTGTGATTGCTTTGGGTGTTCTTGATTTTATATAAATTTTGAGAACCCTTAAGTATAGAGATATGGTTAGAAGTCAATGGTTGTCATTGAGTCGAGTTAGATTTGAGACATGACAGAATTTAAATCGAAGTCTCACAAACAATTATTTTCTTCTTTTTTTACCCAGTTATTTTCCTTTGAACTATGATTTCTATTTCTTTTGCATCTTTTTCTCTAAAAAAATATTTCTTAATTCTACTCGAAGAAGAGGAGGAAATAGTAAGAGTGTTTTGGACTCCATTGTTGGGTAAGTTGAGTTCAATCTTGTTGTTTCCTTGTTATCATGATGTTCTAATTTTAACTTTTTGGTTGCATATGGTAGGAGAATAGGATTCAAGTGGAAAAGAGATGAGAATGAAGCTTTGGACTGCATTATTTATAGTTAACCTCTTCTATTGTTAAGGTAAGGAATAGTTGTGAGAACAACTCTTGAATTTGATGCGACAACATGTTTTGGAGCTGTTGAATAGGATTTTATCATGTTGGAAATGTTTATAGTTTAGTAATGTATGAAATATATATTCTATGATGTTTTCACTTGATACTTTGGTGGAATTGTTGAAGTAGAATCTAGGTTTTCAGATTTTTAGATTGTTTGGTTTAAGCTTGAAAGTTTATATCTATGTTGAGTAGACTTAGAAGTTGCGTAATTGATGAATTCATATGCTAGAAATGAATCTAAGCATGGAAGGAGTTCATCTGTTTATATCTATATTGAGAAGACTTAAATAGTCTATTCACTTTAAGTGAACTTTAATTATAATTCTTTCCTACTTTAGTTTTCCAGTAAATTACTACTCTTTAACCATTCAGAGATTTATTGCGTACACATTTAAAATCGTTCTCATTTATACTTTTTGTCAACCCTTTAACGTACACATTTAGATCACCCCTGATTACGTGGACTATTTTCAATGTCTATATTTTGTATGAGCTTTGGCGTCTAAGACTATAATGTGCTTATGTTTGTTTTTGCTATGTGTTTAAAACTACATGTGGATGAATATACTTTGACAACAAGTATACAAAGGTACCTACATATGAATGAATATACATTAGCAACAACTTAACAAAGGTAACCATTATGGGGAATTCTAGTTTATGTATATATCACTTATTTCTTTAGAGTATGTAAATTGTTGATTCAAACTTGATGAGATATTGATGTTTTGTTGACAGGTTATGCTTCCAATCAATGTGATCATTGAGAGGAATAGAGAAAGCATCACTTACCAAATTTTGGATGTAATGTTGTAATATATCATTTGAGAAATGAGTTTGTCACTTAGAAAAGTTTATGTAAAAATTAGTTGGCGAGTATAAATGTGTTTTCTATGTAGTTCATTGGATGGAGAATTTGTGTTTGATTATTCGAATGTGAAGATATATGATTCTAATCAAATAGATTTTTCTTTTATCAAGAAAGTAATTTTTTACTTAACATGTTCGTTTGTCTAGAATTCTAAAATGGTCTAAAGTAATTAAGAGATATAATATACTTGCTCAGAAAAAAAAATTTACTCTGGCATGTTTGTTTGTCCAAAATGTTAAAAACTACTTAGTCTCCAGAAATATGAGATATGTTCTACTCGCTGAAGGCAAATGATTTTACTCTGCCATGTTAATCTGTCCAGAATGTTAAAAACTAGTTAGTCTGAGCAAATATGAGATATAATCTTCTAGCTCAGAGCAAGTAGTTTTTCACTCTAACATGTTCTTTTATTTAGAATGTCAAAAACTACTTGATCTGAGCAAGTAAGAACTATAATATACTTGCTCAGAGCAAGTAGGAGATATAATCTACTTGCTCAAAGTAAGTTATTTTTTACTCCAGCATGTTAGTTTGTCCAGAATGTTAAAAACTACTTGGTCTGAGCGAGTAGAAGATATAATTTATTTGCTCAAAGTAAGTAATTTTTTACTCTGCAATGTTCATGTGTTTAGAATATTAAAAACTACTTGGTCTGAGCAAGTAGAATATATAATCTACTTGCTCAAAACATTCTACTCTAGCATATTCCTCTATTCAGAATGTTATAAACTATCTGGTCTGAGCAAGTAGGAGATATAATCTACTTGCACAAAGCAGGTGATTTTCTACTCTGGCATATTCCTTTGTCTTTAATATCATAAACTACTTGGTATGAGCAAGTAGGAGATATACTTGCTCAAAGCAAGTATTTTTCTACTCTGGCATGCCCTTTTATCCAAAATGTCAAAAACCACTTGGTCTGAGCAAGTATGAAATATAATCTACTTGCTCGAAGCAAGTAGTTTTTTACTCTGACATGTTCTTTTATCTAGAATGTCATAGATATATAGTTGGCTTGAGAAACTTTTTCAACCATGATATATTATTTATACGTTATTTTACTCCATATCATGCAACATAAATTTAAAAATATACTATTTAAAGGTTAGTGCATATGTTTTTATTGCAAAAATAACGTGCAATTGTTGGAATTATGTCCATAAAATAGGTTGTAATAACTATTTAAGAGTAAACAGTTATTTCTTTGACATTTATGTATTACTGAATTTTATGAACAAATGAATTTTTTCTTTAATTAAAATGTGTTTGTAATTTACTTAAGTCCTGAAACTATTATCAACATAAGAAGAGTAAAGATCGAGCAATCTTCCAGACAAACTCTTTAGTGATAGTTCAGAATATTATTCACAATCTTAGGATCGATTGGGCAATCGAATCTAATTATGACTGTTAGGTTGAATCAAAGGATGCCGGTCTCAGGGCATGGGAGTAGAGATTCTAATGGTTGACCTAGACAAATTATGGAACATATGAATAGACCAGTAACCAATTAGTTTATAGCAAAATCGTTTATCTAATTGTTACACCTTAAAGGTATTTTCATAATTTCATTAATCCTGAGGTGAGTATAAAACTTGGGTTAGTTACTTGCGATCTTTGATATGCCAAACGAGTGAGTTCGAATTGCTGAACAATACCTCAACTATTGGGATAGTGATTCAACTATATTGGAGTTACGTGATTCACATATATGAAATTCATGGTAAGATTGCAAAAGTAACAATATCACTTTATGCTTTATTAATGAGTATGTGAATAAATAAACTGGGTTGATACTCGATGACATGAGTCGTTGAATAAGACATGATGACTTGTATGAGACTTCACTGGTATGTCTTTTTTACTCATAGTCAATAAAGGAGTTAAGAAAATAATAACTAGAAGGGTAAAATGATAATTTTATATCATACTCGTGTTACTGATATTCACGAAGGGTAATATCATACAATATTCTATGGGCCGTGCAAATTGAGCTAGGAAATGGGCCATTTTTGCAGTTCTCCTTGTTTGAATCTTTCTCGATACGTTTATAGGATTATGCATGTTCATTGATCGGTTTTATGTTTAATTGGATTAAACATTTGTCTAATTTTTTTTTTGAAATTCCTCCCATGAACTTGTCACGATTCGTTAATTTTTCTTCAAAATCTAAAACCCGATCCAATAATTGGTATCAGAGCCTATGATTTTTGAATATGCATATTATGAATCTAAACATGTATGGATGAATATGATGATATTGGCATATAATTTTTGTATGGTAGGTTCAAAGCATGTTTGAATATGTTGAATGGATCTCGATCGATTGGTTCTGGATGTTATTTTCAATTTTAGAATTGATGTACACCGAAATTGTAGTATAGGATTTTATGTACTTTAATTTTACAAGAGTTGTATCGTTAATTTTCATGTAAATCCATCACAAACGCATTCCGATCGTATCGTCGCAAGAATCCCAAGAAGCCACACACACCCCGTCATCTGTTTTCGTGCCCTATGCCGTCCACCGCTATGTCATTTGATGCCCGTCGTCGCGACGCTCGCAGTCGCACCGTCTGTGTCCCCCACCAGCAGTGGCACCAGCGGTGGCGGCCGGGCGGCCGGCGATAACGGTGGGATTGTCCGCTGTTACCGTCGACGCCAATCATTGTGATTGCTAGGGTATAAGGTTCAGATGCCCTGATACCGTGTCACCATATCTCAATGATGCTTCGTGAAAACCCTACTCCTATCTTTTATCTTTCAAATTTTGAATTTTGAATTCTAAAAAGGTAGTTATCAATTTTAATTTTTTTAAAATTAAAATTTAATTAATTGATTGGTTTGTCCCAAGATTGATAAGTCATTAATTTTTTCTTCTTCGACTAATAAATTCAATTAATTTAAAAAAATATATATTTAATGGGATTATTTATTTAGAAAAATAATTTTCCTTAATTAAAAGGATTTTGATCAAAGCATAAAGATTATAAAGAGATAATAACAGAAGCCATGAAGACTAGCATTGAAATTATTGTAATTTAATTATTATTCTTTTTATGGGTTGTAATTAGAAATAGGTCATAGAGAGGTTAATTTTGAATGTATGATTTATTATTAATCTCGCATCCTCATATAACATGTCATTTAGAAATAGGGATATGCCAATATCAAATTGTCATGTAGCATGTATGTGCATCATTGTAGTTTAAATTAATAATGGATTATAATTTTAAATACAATGTGAATTTCATAAAAGTTATAAATTTTAAATTATGATTTAAATTTGATAAAAGTTTATAATCTTTAAAAATTTGTTTCCAATTTTTAAAGAGTTATGTTTTTTGAAAAAGCAAAAAGAAAAATCTATTTTTTTAAAACCTAAGTGGGAGGGTAGTTTACATTGAAACATTCTCAAGGTCCCCAACGCAAACTTGATCGTGGCATGATGAATGGTTTAGAGCCGCCCTAGTGTTCGTCTCTTCAGTGGGAGAAACTTGGGAATCATGTCACTTTGAGTCATCGAGTTGCTTGAGAAGCTAATGTTTGTAAAGAAAGTAGTGAGGCAAGACCGTTCTAGACGGACTGTTAGTTCAAAGCAACATTTAAAGCCGATGCGTTGGTTAAACACTTTGACCGAAGCACATTGAAATCTGTCATAGGAGCTGGTCAATGGGGTAAAGGTAATCAAAATCATTGGAGATTGGTTGAGCTAGATGTAGTGACCTCTTGAGAAGCATTAACCAAACGAGAAGAATCTCAATGCGATAGGAGGTAGCTCATTGTTGATTGTAACATCATGGAAGAAATATGCTTTTTATCGGATTTTTAAATATTTAAGTATTTGCATCATACATCATACTTTCCTAAATGAATAAGTATTTATTTACACCGCTTAATTTATTCTTTTCAGTAATCATGTCATTATCCTCGCTCTTAACAATCTTGAATGTAAACAAACTCACTGGTGAAATTACATAGATTGGCATTGGAAACGTAATCTTGATATCGTGCTGACGGTAGAAAAGTACAAGTTCGTGCTCACCACCCTTTGTCCCCTTGAGCCTATTGCTGAATCGACTCAAGAGGAAAAGGATGTCTATGCTTCTTGATTGCATTCTGATGAGATCGTTGGGTGTTACATATTGGCATCAGTTAGCAATGTGTTTCAACAACAGCTTTAGAAGATGGAGACCGCCGCTGATATGATGTTGAATATGACCGAAATGTTCGGAGATCATGGTCATCAAGCCAAACAGGCTGATGTGTGAAACTTCATGAACAGTCGGATAAAACCTAGAACTCTTATCAAAGAACATATGATGTTGATTATTAGTTAAATGAGATATAGATCATGGGAGCTGAGGTAGATGGCGAGACTCAAGTTGATATGATCCCTGAGATCCTGACAGACACTTTTGAGAACTTCAAACTTAATTAGTCGATGAATAAGTTGAGGTACTCTCTTATAGAACTTATGAAGGAGTTACAAGCTCCTAAGACCCTGTTTCTGAAGGGCAAAATGAATAATGGAGAGGCAAACTTTACTGAAAGACGGAGAGGTTCGATGAAGGATAATAAGGCAAACTCGAAAGCTGTGAAAGGTAAGGGCCTTGCGAAAGTGGACAAGTCGAAAGACAAGTTTCATTATCGAAGAGTCACTGGTTATTAGAAACGCAACTGCCCGGATTAACTTAATGAGTTGAAATCCAAAAGTACATTACTTGTTATCGAAGCTTGTTATGTGGCTAACTCTACTTTTTCTTGGATTGTAGACTTTTTAGCCACTAACTATATTTGTTGTTCTCTACAGGGTTCAGGGAAAGTAGAAGGCTTAACGAGGCTGAGTTCAGCTTCCGTTGGAGAAATGGAGCACTGGTATCGGTAGTATCAGTTAGAACTATTAAATTGTTATTTGAGAACAACTATTTGGTTTTGCATCTTGTTTATTATATCTCAGTTTTTGAAAAAAAAATCTTATTTCAATAGCTAGTTTAATTATGCAATAATTTTTTTCAGATTTCATTGATAATGATATTGGTATTTTTAAAAATGAATATTTAATTACTGCACGCATGATAAACAACTTATTCTACGTAAAACTAAAAGTTCCAATGATATGTGATACTGAAGTAAATACTGATTTACAAAGGGATAGTAAAATGTTGAAGTCTGACTCAATCGATCTAACCTACTTGTGGCATTTATGTCTTTGTCACATTAGCCTAGACATGATTAAAAGACTCATAAAGGATGGTCTATTTCAAACTTTAAGTGTGGGATCACTACCCACATGTGAATCATGCATGGAAGGAAAAATGACCAAGAGGCACTTATCATTGAAGGGTGAAAGAGTCATTTATTGCCACGAACTCGTACATAGTGATGTATATAGGCCATTGAATATCTAAGTAAGAGGAGGTTATGAATATTTTGTAACATTCATAGATGACTACTCACATTTTGGACATGTTTATCTAATGCGTCAAAAGTCTGAAATCTTTGAAAAGTTCAAAGGCTATAATTGAGAAGCTATTAGAGAAACAAATCAAAACACTATGATCCGATCGTGGTTGAGAGTACTTGCTAGACTATTTTGAATACTTTCTTAAAGAATAATGTATTCTTTCTCAGCTTACAGCACCTGACATTCTAAAACAGAATGGTATGTCAAAGAGAATGAATCGAACTCTATTAGATATGGTTAGATCTATGATGAATTACTCATCTCTCCCAGATTTGTTCTGGGGATATGTCTTGGAAACAACGGCATATATTCTGAACCAAGTTCCATCAAAGACGGTGCCTAGTACACCATATGAAAGATGCAGTGGAGAAAAGTCGTTCATAAACCACCTTAGGATGTGGGGATGCTCGACACACGTACTGAGAACAAAGATAGGAAAGTTGGTGAATCGATCAAAATTATGCATGTTTGTAGGATATCCCAAGGGAACAAAGGGACACAGATTTTATAGTCCAACTAACAAGAAAACATATGTGAGCATGTACGCGTTTTCTTGAAGAACACTACATAAGAAGTGTGAAGTCGAAAGCACATTTGTGCTAGAAGAATTATTGAGTGGGAGGACACCAACTCCACAATCAGGATCTGTTCCCGATTCAATAATCGAAGAACTACAACAAGAGCTGGAGCCTGTTTCAGAATTCTTGTACTTTAAGGGCACAATCCTAACAATTACAATTCATTCTTGTGTGTAATGTGGGGCCATGTCCCCTGAACGATCATAGTATGATCGCTCATGTAAGTGTCTAATGCTATCTTAATCCACTGAAGTAAGGAATTGGAAGCTCAAGAGCAAGAGTCACTCTAGTTGTTATGGCCAAGAGAGCTAGTCTCGAAAATGCAGGAAATTCAAGTTCAAGCTCTTTACAAGACAGATGGGAATTGCAGATGGCGGGTGAAATTACTTGAAAGAGAGAATCTTTTGGTGGAGTCCACCAAAGGATAGAATAGCACTACATAATGACTAGGAGCAGAGAACTCGTTGGGATTGCTTTCGATTGATCGGCTTTCCGTCCATATCACAAAGTTTAGTCACGCCAACTATAATGGTTGAAAATAAGGGGCCAACCAAGGGGTTTGGTTTCCTTGATAATCTTTGAGACCAATTTGAATGAAGTCTCAAAGACAGCTTAGTTGTTGTGCCTTGATTTTCGACAAAAGATCAGAAACTAAGGGAAAGCTACTGGAATGAAATTCAGTAGCAGGCGGTACTTACTATGCTCTAAAGCTCTAGCTACTAGATCTGCGGCTCTGGTGCTTAGGAGGGTCATTATCACAGGAGCTGGAATAGGAAGATGTCAAAAGTCTTCGTAACTTAGAAAACTAACTTCTTTTTAATTGTCTTCACTTTGACTTGCCATGTCTTTAAATTAATTGCATTGTCCTCCTCTCAGAAAGATGTTGCATTTTAAGCGAAGACCTTATTGTCTGATGTCCTATTGTTCTTTTCCAAGAATTACTTCGAAGGAGGACGCCAACTACTCTAGTAGTCTCCCTTCTCTTGATTCATATAAGATCACCAAACTCGAACTCGAATAAGAGTAGTATTGTAGTATATATTTATCTATACTTTTTTATTTATCATATATAATGGATCTCTGTATCCTACTTTTTTTTTCAAACAGTGTCGACGTGTTATTATTGTGTCTTATTGGTGTCAAATGTCAGAGTTTGTACTTCTTAGGTTTTTGTGAAACTCCATAATGTGAGAAAGGATGAGTTTGAATGAGTGATGACATAATGAAAGTCAAGAATAAGCTAAGGTAAACAGAGAGAAGTCAAGAATAAGTTAACGTAAACAGAGAATGAATCCCTTTATATAGAGAAAGTCGAGAAACTCTAGTCTTGATGACCCATGAGTGAAAGCCAAGATTAAGTGAATCCCCTTGCGTAGAGAAAGGGGGAACTCTAGTCTTGGTGACCCATGAGTGAAAGTCAACATTAAACTAAAGTATGAAATAGTGTCACTTGTCTCTAGATTCATTCTCAAAGATTAAAGAGCGCGTCTAAAACTACTAAGGTCTTGATGAACAACATGATGAGCCTCATCTTAATCATACCAAATCATATATCTCTAAAGCTTTAACTCATTCGAAATACTTACGCCCCCTAAACAGATTCTTCTGATTGAAAGGATCTGCAGACACATCCTTGCATCAGCATCTGCAATTGGGCATCTTCTATCAATGGAGGCGGCACCAGACGGGTCACAAGTAGCGGCCCTCATCTCTCCCCGCCATCACACAACTTTTATAGTTCCATGAGCTATCACATCCCATTTTGGATCACGGTAGTTGGGTACTGAAGAAAGGAAGGATGATAAGAATGCCAGTCCATTCAAGTACTACCACAGAATTGTTTTACAGAAAAGTTTCACGTAAGTTATATATCAACTGAACAATGAAAGAAAAACACCGAGAACATGTCAGATGAAACGATATAATTACACCATTGACATCAAGACTTGAGTCACTCTGTCAAAAAAAGAAGAAAGAAAGACTCGAGTCTATCCTAGGATTATACAAAACTGTCTATAGAGGACTACAACTCTGGTATGAGCTCCCTACAAGCTGTTGAAATATACGAGTATCAGTCTGTCATGCACCATCAATTCTTGATACAGCTGTGAATTATCAGAGAAAAGAAAAGAAGCCATATACAGGTCAACCTACTCACTCAGTAACCTGAAAGTTTGAAGAAGAAACATATAACTTCAGGTTTAACTCGAGGTTTCAGCCACTTGAGAGCTACGGATTCCCCAGAAAGACCTTGGTTTCAGATTCTTCTTTGTGGCTGTAAAACGCCAACCTAATTGGGTTTCACAAGTCGTGCAGATAGTAATCGTCCATGCATACCTGAAAAAAGGCATCAGAGAGTAAGCATCTCTTATGCTAATGAACTTCAAGGGGGTAATGACTTTTTGGGGCTGCTTTTATAGCTAAAATATTGTATGAGATTCTAAGAAAGATTTGACAATGATGAATTTCCTCTGTTCTTGCTCCATTTGTGTCTCAAACTGTAATAAACCTAGAACTTGTTCGGGAAGTAGAGCTAGTTCTTTGACTGTAAGTTAGTTCATAGCGTTTAGCACTCAACAGCTCTAAAAAAACAGCTCTTGAATATGTTTGCATGCTTAAAACAGTACAAACAACAGTCAGAAAAACCACCTCTATAGGCTATAACTATCCTTTCATCTCTTTACCAACTATACCAATGTATTACCTTTTCCCATGCTCATCACTATAGCGCAAACCAAATAACATCCAGTCAAGTGAGGGAAAGTTCCGTAAACACATACTACCAATAATTAATAGGATTCCCAAGTGTTGAAATTCATTAAAATGACAAAAAGTAGAACCACAATTGGCCAATTCTGTATTCTGAAGGTACATCAATCAAAACGTGAACTTGGATTTTCCGAAAGAGCCCTGACAAAGCAAATTCCAAAGGACAGAAAACAAAAATTGAAGGTGCAAAGGCATTGTTATGTGTTATGAGGTATTCTTACCAACTACATTCCAGTATTCCAGGTATACTTATTTGTTTCCTCAAAAGTTATTGAGGACCACTTGTTCTCCTTTTCACTTGTAATTTCTCTCTTTCAATATGAACAAAAGTTTGTTTCATAAGAAGAAAATATATAAAAAAATTCAATAAATAAGATTTCATGGTGGTTACATAAAACATCACGAGTTATGAAATGGTTTCGGAGCAGTCAAAGTATAATGAATATAGTTTGTCTACATACCCAGGGAACCAACTGTATTCTGTCTCCGCTCGGCCTATGAGTGCTACGCCATTTGCTTTGTAAAGAGTCATTACCTCATGTACATGACCATGCGGGTTCACATAAGCTCCAAGAGGACCTTCACTAGACATCACCAACATATCTCTCCGTCTAGCTATAATAGACTATAAAGAATCACAAAAAGAAAAATGAACAAGTAGGTATGAGAATGATTGTCTAGTCTAGCATGAACAACTGAACGGACACACACAGACACCCAGAGAGAGCTCATGTATGACCATGATCACTACCTGACAATTTTTACATTGGATGAGATCAATGCTCGTAAGTAACTCAATTTCCCGACGCAACCTATATGAAATGCCATCAATCCCCAGGAGCTCCTGTCTTGTAGATTCAGATACCGGAATTTTACTGGCAATGTAAAATGACAAATGACCAGGATTCTTGATGAGACCATCCATACTTGGTGCCCCGACTATTTGTTTCCACATATCTGCAAAGCAAGTAGGGAGAGTGAGGAATGAAAGTAGAAACTAACACCTCAAATCAACAGACATTGCTTATAGGAACAATTCAACGCACAGATATGTGGAAACAAATTCAACTTAACCAATACATGACTCCCACTAGTTCGATACGAACCATTTACAATCATATTTAGTTAGTTACTAAATCTTTTCATTTCTTTCTCAGTAAATCAAATACAGCAAGAATATTACAGAAGAGATTAAAAAATATTTCACTAAATTGACCGAGTATAGGTGACTGACAATTATGATCACAACGTAAATACTGCAGCTAGAATTCCCATACAATAAGAGTTGAAAAATGTCATGATTTGCAAAGAAAGAATTCGTAGTTCATTTTATATCAATTTAAAATTGTTACTTCACCCTCATTAGAGTATCCAACTTCCTCTACAAATCAGTGTAGAACCTTTACTATAGTTCTAACATGAATCGACAAGTCTGAGTGCACAAACGTTATTGACTTATGGACAACAATTCATATCCTTTCTCCTAACATTTGACTGCTAGAACTAACAACTAATGTTGCAGTATTAGAAAAGGCAAAATCGAACTACCTGCTGCCCTTTGGGCAAGGCAATAGGAGTCGTACATACGGTAAACCCAATAAGGCCAAAAGGCCCTTGAAACTCTATTAATATGATTGAACGCTGCATTTCTTTTACAACTTTTCATCTCTTTCCTTCCTCCAGATTGCCTTATGGATCTGAGATTATTTCTTATTTCTGACCCAGCATTTTCAATACCCTCCTCATGGTCAATTGAATGCATTGACCCTAAGGAATCTGAGTCATCTAGATTAGATCTGCATTGGTATTCTGAATCAGACTCAGACATGTCATCGTCACTGCTTGTCAATCCATCAGTTATCTCTAAACCGCTGCCGGAATCAATTGCAGCTCGGTGTATTTTCCTATCAGTTAATGAGAGCTCACTTTCAAAGCTTTCATCTGAATTTACCTCTAAATCATTTTCTTCATCTCTAGATCCATGTACTTTAGAACAAGAAGCACTTGAAGCCAATGCACATGAGAGATGGCGGTTTTGGGCATTACTAAGTAGTCCCAATTTTTCAAATGCATCCCTTGGGGTCCTCAATGGCAAGTCCTCTTCGATAATTTGGATCTCTCCACATGGCTATAAGATCAAAGTATCAAACCATTTCAGTCATTTATTAAACAGACTTGGTGACTAAATATAAAAAAGAAGAACATATGAAATAATCAGAATCTAGATTTCATTCCAACCGCTCCATCCACATCCATCCAATGCCTTTTCAGACGAAATCGCTGTTTCCCTCTGGTGACCACGTTGAGGGAACCATCCTCCAACCTTCGATACTGTCGAATCTGTGATAAAATTAGCAACTTCGATAAGTTAGTAGTTCATAAGTGAAATGATAAATATACCTCTTCCCTTTCTGTCAATATGATAAACGTACAGCCTTAACAATTCAAATACTGAGCAAACAGTTTCAAACACTCCAAATTCCAAACATTTAAGAGCCCCGCAAAAAGAAGATGAAGATGAAAATGTCCACATAAATGGTTGAAGGACTAAAAAGACCAACATTGAGTAGACCTCACAAAATAGGTCAATGATTCCAACAAACAATCTAAAAAACATATTGATAGTTGTTTTTACACCAGATGCCGATACCTAGGAATGAGCCATGGAGTACAGTAAGAAATAGGTAGGACTCCCAGATTATATAACTGCTATGCATAAGGGCAGAATTGTATTGGCCACTGTCTTCAAATTAAATAGAATCCTACCTCATCTCTTCCAAGATCCAACCTTTTGTTTCAGCCATGCAACAAGTCGGTGGTACATTTTGGCCTAAAACTAATTGGTAACTCTAGACTGAATTTTAACTATTCATGTTACAGCTTGAGCCCAACCAAGCTTAGGAACAGGTGCTTACAGGTACTCCTGTTAGGATGCTCCCTCATCTCTTCCAACCATTTGTTTCACTTTCAGTCATGCAACAAGCACCCAATAACAATTTGGCCTAGACATAACCAGTAATTCTACACGGAATTTTAGCCATTCATATTACAGCTTGAGCCAACCCAAGCTTAGGAACGGGACCTAACAGGAAGTCCTTGTCCATGCTCCTACTTTTTTCCTCCAGAGAAGATATGTTGGGAATATGTCATTAGGAGCCTGTAGACTGTATTATCTGTGAGTTCGTGAAATAGAAAGGTAATTCAGCCCCTAACAAGAATCTTGTTGACATTCACAACAACCCTTTTGAAGGATGGCCAAAGAAAAGACCAAGCATGTTCCACATTGTACACATACCAACAATAGTAACCATTAAAGCGCCTCACTTTTAACAAGTCAACAAACACAAAAACTGCCCAAATTTTCTAGAAGATCGTTTAGTCTCACCTGACACTTAAATCAGTGTCTCCATTTGCATTGAAAGTTTTCTCAACCCTTCCTCTATACATCATTAACTACCATATGAATTAATTATAGATACCATAGTGATAAGTCTGACATACTAGCAGATTCTGCTTTTAAGTTACCACTAACCTTTCTCTTTTCTCTCATCTGTTCTTTGTTTTTCCTTTTTTTAATTTTTGGCGGGCAGTCAAGGAAAGAGTAAAGAATGGAAGAAGAAAAAATTTTAATAAGACACGTAACATTGCAATTAGCATTTGATAGCACTTACTAAAACACGACAGACACAAGTCACCACAAATTCTTTTAAAAAGGAAAATAAAAATCTTTGCATAAATACAAGTAATTATATGGTCAAGTATTTTTTACCACAAAACTAAAGGAAAGACAGTGAACAATAAGGTTCAGCGATTCTACCTCAGCAGTGGTACCAACATTTGCAAACTTAATTTTTCCATCATCAGAATCCATACAGACATGAACCTGGAAACAATTTGAAATTCTGTTTAAGCTACAACAGAAGACCAACCGGCATAAAGAGAAGCAAATTGGAAGCCACATTTCCTTCTTTCTTTTTTCTTTATGGGATCGCCAATTGGAAGTCACTTACAACACCTATGGTAAAAGGGGCATCAACTTGGGTTAGCGCCCTCTCAATTGCAGCTATGAAGTTAGGTCGTATAACTCGTAGAGGAAGAGTGGCCTCAGGGAACAGGACAACCCCTGACATATATTAGAAAGCAAGAAAACTGTATAAATTCCATATTTTGTCTACAAGATGAAAAACAAAAAATTAAAGAGAAAAGAAGGCTTCTTCAAATATAAATAAAGCAGTGGATATGCAAGTTCTTCCCTTTACTGCATGAAAATTGACTGGCACTTTTGATCCCACTTAGTGTCTACTAAATTTCCCTAGTATTAGCATAAAGTTCATTGGGTCTCATGACACTACATGAAGCAAGAGATTTGTCAACAAATATGAGAATTCCAGAGAGAGAGAGAGAGAGAGAGAGAGAGATGTATTTATCACCATCTTCGCAGGATAATCATCTAGCTGACAAATATTTGGCAATGGATATGATAAATTAAAAGGAACTGAATTCAGCAGCAAACAATGACCTAGATATGTTTGCTTATTTATCATTCCTAGCAATGCAATTTCAAATTGCAATAACTCCATAAAGTCGTTAGAGACTCAGATTAGTTACGCAATGTAACGATCAACTAATCAGCAACTCTAAAAGCATCTGAGAAAAATCAACAGGTACACACCTTCAAGATAAAAAAGAGAAAGGTTCATAATGGCACCACCATCCAAGAAAGCCATTCTATGATGGGTATCTTCAACCTCTGTTGCATGCAAGAGATATCAGATAATAACTATACTTATAAAACAAAAAGGAGATGTAAATCACTGAACTCCAAGAGAACAAAGAACATTATTCTCGAAAAAAAATTCATCAAGAATTAGGCAAAAACCATGTGCGTACCACCCAGATATGTATGCAAAGAAGCCAAAGAGGTGTTGAAAGTAAATTCACCACGGGCTTCAGCTCCACCATTCCCGTAACTACTTTAAAGGTGAATAGAATAAATAGATAGAATCAGTAACTCTAACTCATGAAAACAACCCACAACACAAGATTGCTGAAATAAAACAACTAAAATGTGAAGATATAAAACCATCAGTTACACATTCCTCTTTTCTCATCAATATGAGTAATCAGGATGACAGAGAGAAAATATTTAAAAATTATCATTAATATATTAGTACTTTATATCAAAGCCTGGTACGCCAAAAATGAAGCGACAATTTGAAGAAGATTAGTTAACTCACGAAGCAAATGATAAACAATTAATTCTGTTTGTCACACTAATACAACTGATTTTTTCAGGTTTCTGAACTGTACCATTTTCATTCAAAACTGAATTTCACAATGAGTCAAAAAAACGACACTACGAAGATATCTTTCTGATACTAGTGCTGGAGAAAAATGTATTGTCAGTCAGCTGATCAGATATTTCTTATTTGTAGCGCTTCCGGAACCCTAAGTCGCAATCGAAGGTGAAAACTAGACGAGGAATGCGATGGGAGCGACGATGAGAAAATAAGGATGATCAGAAGAAAGATGAATATGATTATTACGTGAAGTCAATGTCATCGTCCGAGTCATGGAGGTTGTCGACCTCCTCAACCTGCAATTCCTCCATATCGAGCTCTAGAATCTGCTCGATCTGGTGCCTCTCCCGCTCTAGAATCCTATCGTCCTCCATTTTTAGGGCTTTCTTGTCCCGGAGACTCGACAATGGGAGTTCAATTTTCCAAGTGTTCTGATGCGAACCCGCTACTGCAATCAGCTCCGCCGCAAAAACTCTGTATCAACCTGTATGGAGAGTGTTCACCGACTTCCAATCCTCTAGTAACTATAGAAGCAACACAAATCATGTGGGCTTCGTCTCGAACGTGACCGTTGGATGCAATTTACTATTTTGGGTGCAGTGTTTTATATCGTCTTAATTTTAACTTCTTTTAGTAAAATACTAATTTAAGCCACGCCTTTAGTATTAGGGGTGTGTAAGGGACGGGATGAGTTTTGGGTTTTTTTGGTCTCTTTTGATTCGAACAGGATAACTTTTTATGTCCCGTCCCGTATAGATAGAAAATCCTGAGCGGGACGGGTTTTTTCCCTTTTTTATTGTATTTTTTTACTTTTGTACTGTTTTCAGCCGAATTTGATTTTTTCCTTTTTTGGATTTTTAGCGTTTTTAAAAAATTAGACTATATTATAAGGTTAGAAACCATTACAAGGTAAAAATCAATAGAATTAAGCTTAAAATTAAAAAAAAATACAATGTGTGTGTATATATATATATCGGGACGGGACGGGACAAAGTCGGGACAAGGTCTCTTGTCCCGTGTCCCGTCTCGTCCCGCACGGAACAAAAATTTTACGTCCCACTCAGTTCGGGACGATTTTTCAAGACGGGATGACTTTTTCGAAACGCTTGCACATCCTTAGTTAGTATCAAACTAGATTCTATACTTTAAAAAATTAGTCAATACACATGTGTGAACACACGTGAAATTGAATCTTTATTTTTTTGCCATGATTATTACTTATAATAGGATTTTGTTTATGTGAATGAAAAATAAATATATCTAGCATCATACAAATTGTTTTCAATTTTTGCGCATAAAGTCAAGACAATATTCTATTATAATTATTTTTATTTAATGATATATTACTATTCAATCAAGTTATAGATATCCTGCATGTTTTTACAAAAAAAAAAGAGAATATAGTAGAATATGTTCTCAAAATTCAAGAGAAAAGAATTATGTGTTATTTCATATTTTAATATAAACCTCATCCTTATAAAATAAACTTATTTGCAAACTTTGTGTGACTATATTTATATAACATACTAATTATACTAACATATAAAATATAGCATAACTAAGGTTTCTAAAAATGTGTTATAATTGAGTTATATTTTAAATTATATTCTTCAAATTTTATAGAGATAATTTACTTTATATCAAAATAAATTAGTAAAAGGTTGTAGTTTTTTTCTATATTTTTAAATAGTTCGCCAAAATTCAATCACAATTATCAAAATAAAATTAGATTAAACTTTTTTATTAATTACTTGGTTTTTTAAATTCATTAAATAGGTTAATAAATTTAAAAAATTAATGATCACTTTGATTAATTTATTAAAGTTGTAAAAGTAATCAATTATTCAATACCACATATAAATCATAAGGCTATTTTAGGCAATGTTTAAATAATAAATGGACAAAATTGTCTAAAAAAGATTATCACCTCCTCCACACTTTTAATATATTGTAGATTTAACCAAATCTGAAATTTCATTAATAGTCTCACATTAGACATTTCATCACTATTTTACTAGAATAGGCAAACGAGAGGTTAAAACCGTGCATATCTGGCACCTACGTGGCAACTTAAAAGACCGCCACATCATAATTGAACTTTAACATACATGTAAAGTGATCCTTGAACTTTTTTTTTACTTGTTAAACACCTCAACTTCACTGAAATGGTTTTGTAGCCTCCTCTGTTAGTTAATCTTTGTATCCTTTGACATTGTTAGAAAAAAAATGCATAACAATAATACCGGGCAAATGATGAACACAAACAAATGACAAAGGGTACTGATAGTCGGTGAAGAGGAATGCAAGATGAACTGTGGCATAGAGATGATGTTCACTCTGACAACATCGAAATGGGTTGTGTTAGGTCTGATACCTTTTTTGCTCGACAACTACTTCAATGGAGTCAGCAACGGTAATGGGTCGACGAAAGGGTAGACGGCAAATTAACGCGTGAAAAAATTAAGAAGAAACATAATGCTCCGATTGTTATCTCCCCCATCAAAATAAGAAAAGAAATTCTAAAATCTGGAACAAACTCATTTGTGGACAATTCATAAGGTCAACCTTCAAACTCGCGATCTCATGAATCTCTTCACCATACTTTGATCTTTAGGGATGAAACCAAATACATATAGGCCCATATCTCAAACAAACAATCCAAAAACAAAAGAAAGATATTTACGTTTGTTTAACGAATATTCTAAGGCTTTACTTAATTAAATATTTGAGTTTGCGGGATTTAGGTTTGTGAAATGCTTTTGGCATTCTTTTGTACTCTCTTTGTTGATCAGTGAAATTCTTCTCATCTTCGCCCGTGATCGCGTGTATATTGTTGAACCACATAAGTTCTTTGTGTTTCACATTTTGTTGTTTGTCTTTCTTTATATTTTGCATATTCCCTATTTTTTGGGATTATTTTCATAACAAGTTGTCTCAGACCTAAGCTCTAATGGAACTTCTGCCCATCAGACCGACCTGCGAAACTGAGAAGAATGGAGGAGTGATCCGACAGTTCATGTTATTATGTTTGAAAATTTTGAGATTGATAAATTTGTTATTATATATGGATCTATTTGAAGCAGCGTTTGTACACATTTCGTATAATTGAAGGTACTCAAATTAAAGATCATATTAAAGAATTTAATAGTGTTATTCTAAATTTAAATATATATTGATGTAAAAATTGATGATGAGGATCAGGTTTATGTTTTTTTTTGCTCTTTAACTTCTTCATATGACCATTATATTAACACTACGTTAAAGAAAAGAGTGCGAGAGAATCACGTTGAGAGTACAGTGAATGGTTTGGCACTAGAGAAAGAAGTAAAGAAAAAGGTTTATAGAGTAAAAGATGCGCATTTAGGTCTAAGTCGAAGACCGAAAAGGGAAGCGTAACTATTGTCACTGAGAAGGGCACTGAAAAGCTGAATGGCAAATGGATTACTAAAATATCCTCCACTACCATTGATGGTGTTAATGTAGTATATGAGAGTTTAGATGGCAATGACACAAGTTTGGAGGTATCCACGAGTTCTTCAAGCAACAATTGAGTTCTTAATTCAACTTGTATGTACTATATGTACCCCAATAGGAATTGGTTTGTTACTTATAAATCAATTGATAGGGGTGAAGTCTTGATGGAAAATAACATTCCATGCAAGGTTTTTTGTATTTGTGTGATTGAGATCAAGATGTATGATGGTATTGTTTAGACTTTGACTAATGTGCGACATGTACCAAATATGAGAAAGAACCTTTGTTATTTTGAGTGTGTTTGACTCTCAGAATTACCAGTATTAAGGTGAATGTGGAGTTTTGAGGTTTGTAAGGGTGCTCTAATGGTGATTAAGGGATAGTTTACTCATAACAAGATTATGTCGTGTAACTTCTTTCCTTTAGGTGAATTGAGCGAGAATGCTTAAGCTCTTTCCAAATTGAAATGGATTTACTATATGCTAAAAATAAAATAGTAAATGGAAATCCAAGAGCTTATCAAAGAACCTGCCTATCTGCGGCTTCTACAACAATCGATAGTCTGGGAACTTGACCAAACAAGAAAAAAGAAGACCCAAGGCCCATAAATTGAATGCACCAATAGATACAAAAACACAGTGGGAAATCTCATTTTATATGCAATCATGCCAAACCAGAGCAGAAGTAAGAGTTCATCGGCCGATAAAATATAATTACTTTTCTGAAGGCTTATGATTAGCTGCAACGTATACAAATAATTCTTGGTATCCACTATATTTCAAGTTTGATTGGGAGGCAAAAATGGATGCAAATAGACATGCTAACAAGCTTTCAGTCAATAATGTGTTGTCTGATGTCTCCTTATCTATGAAGAAACTCGACAGATAAAGGGCATAACACAACTCCATTAAAGCAGTTCACAAAGCAGGAATATATTGCATTTCATAAAGATTCCATGATCCTAATTATCCGTTCAATTTATCCACCACAATTACTACTCTACTTCAAAACTAAAAGGAGGATTAATTTGATGAATTTAATCATGTTATATAAAATATAATATTCTCTTATTTGTACTCCTAAGTAAAACGGAGAAAATTACACCGCATTCCAATGATACTATTGATTGCTAAATAATAATAGATAATCACACTAGATTTCATTACACAACGAATTCCCTGAAACCACATTCCAACAGTGAGAATGCATATGGAAGCATTTTCTTTATCACTCAAAAATCAAATGTATAGACTTAAAATATTTCCCTTAACCGAGTTTTACACTTAAAAATTTTAGAGCCTTAAGCAGTAAAGCAATCGTATACTCCCTAATGGCATACTAAAGAAACTTAACAAATTACAAACCCAATGGCATACTCCCTAATTTTAGAGCCTTAAAAACTCCCTAATTCCCTAATTCCCTTAAAAAAATTACAAACCTAATCGCATACTCCCTAATTCCTTTAACCAGTCGGATACTCCCTAATTTTAGAGCCTTAGTATATAAACTTACTAAACAAACTCAACAAATTACCAACAAACAAAAACATTTTAAATTTAATGCCATACTCCCTAACAAAACTGTCATATTGGGAACATATTAAACTCACTCAACGCTAACGAAAATATCCTTAAGCAGAAAGAGAGAGAAAGATAGAGCCAGAGAGAGATAGAGAGAGATAGACAGAGAGCACAGGTGGCCTTGATGATGTAGAGAAAGAGTTGACGATAGAGAGAGCTGGATGATGGAGAGCGAACATGACAACAGAGAGAGAGAGAGAGAGAGAGAGAGAGAGCTGGACCATGGACTTGTCGGACTTGCAGAGGTGGACGAAGAATAAGAGTCGATGATAAAGAGAGATGGGCGACAAAGAAAGTGAGTTGGACAATGGAGAGAGAGAGCTGGACGATAGACTTGTCGGTCGTACTTACAGAGCGGGACGAAGAAGAAAGATCTGGATAAAGATGAGAGAGAGAGAGCTGAACGAGTTTGGTGAATTTTGGATGAAGATGAGTTTAGTAGCTTTCGAAGAAAGCTTTGGGGTGAAAATGAAATTTGTACAAAAATTTGTGAAGCTTCCCAAGGAAGATTGGTGTTAAAATACAATTTATAAAACATTTTGTGAAACTTCCAAAAGCATATTGTGGTGGAAATCAAATTTAAGAAAAAATTGATGAAGCTTCTCAAGGAAGATTGTGGTAGATTAAAAAAAAAGAAAATTGGGGTAAAAATTAGAATGCTAAACATTACAACATGCAACTCACATAGCCGGTTACACCCAAACATATCTAATAACTAGGATTAAGCTGGCCATATCCTATGGTCAAGATTAATCCCAGCATCAATGTTGGAAAAAAATTCTCAGCTTTGGAGAAGGACCCCTTTTAATATAGACACGTAGAACTTCAACACTGACTTCTTTAAGCTGACCGTTAGTAGGTCAATTATAACTGGCAAAAAAGCAAACAACATCCCACAGTTTCTGAATTGATGGAACACAGGCTTGTATGTTTTTTTTTTTAGAGAAAATTACACTTTTGTACCTAAAATTATCATCAATAAATACTTTAAACTCTAAATTATAAAACGTTATAATTTAAACTCTAAACTATCTAAAACTCATAATAAAAACTTTAACCCTAACTGTGTTAACTTGGAGTTAAAATTAATCAAAATGACGTCATTTTAGCTTACTTAAAACAACGTCATTTTAGTATGTTGGGATAGCTTATACTAACATCCAAACACTCCTTCTCCCAAAACTCATTATCCAATCATCCATCTTCGAAGCACACGAAGAAACCTTCTGCGAAGAACACGAAGCACACAAAGAAATCCTCCCCTCTTTGAAGAAACCTTCTTCGATGCCCTTACTTGAGGTAAGTTTTCTATTTGATTTCTTGAGGTAAGTTTCCATGTTTCTATGTGATTTTTATGCAATTTATCTGTGATTTCTTCTATGATTTCTCTTTTACTGCCATTTGTTTCCAGTGAAGGGGTTTTGTGTGATTTCTCTTTCTCTTCCTGGTTTTCGTGTTATTTGATTCAATTAAGGTTTTTCTGGGGGTTTTTTTATTCGAATCAGTCGATCTCTGCCTGGTTTTTGTGCGATTTGCTAAGGGTTTTATTATGTGATTTGGTAAGGTTTTTCTCTCCAATTCTGTCTAATCTTCTATGATTTAATTTGAATGTTTTGTAACATTTTATAGTCTGATTCTCCATTTTGCAAGTAGATGATTCTGATTTGATTTGAATGTTTTATAAAATTTTAAACACTGATTTGATTGTTTTGTAATCAGGCAATATCTGATTCAGTTCAAATGTTCTTCTCTGATATTCCTTGCTTTTTTTTGTGCTAGCTATATGATTTATATAACCATTTGAATGTTCTCTAATTCGAATGTTTTGTAATAGCTATTGCTTTCAATGGGTAATACCCCACTTTGTCCACTATATAGTCACATTTTTTCATTATTTTATTTGTCTCCACCATAGTTTGTCTCTATGATATCTCCTGCTTGTCTTTATAATATAGTTTGCATTAAAATCATGACCTAACAATAGTTTGTTTATTTGATGTTTGTCAGTTATCTTTGTAACAACATACTTCTCTCTTTAACTTTTCATTAGTAAGTCATTAAATAGTAATTATATTTTTAATTTTTTTCAGAAATGAGTAATATAAAATTCTCATTGGCATTGCATCATGAAGGTAAGTTCGTGTGCACTTATAGAACCACCGTATATGGAGGAGGTGATGTTAATAATTGTGATAGTGAGGAAATGGCAGAACTTTTAGTTCTGCTTAGGTTTGGCATGATAGCATATAAAATGAGATTGCCAATTGTGTTTTTGTATCTATTGGTGCGTTCGATTTATGGGTCTTGTGTCTTCTTTTTGCTTGTTTGGTTAGGTCCCAGACTGCCGATTGTTGTAAAAGCCGTTGATAGGCATGTTCTTTGTTAAGCTCTTGGATTTCCATATATTGTTTTCTTTTTAGCATATAGTAATTTCATTTCAATTAGGAAAGATCTTAAGCAGTTGAGTTCAATTCACCTAAAGGAAAGAAGTTACACGACATAATCTTGTTATTCAAGTGTATGATAATGGGAAATCATTAATCACTATTTGATGTTGTTATTGTATTTGGTTTATGATCTAATGGAACTTAGAAGTGTATAGCCATTGTACTCTAGTGGTAGATGGATTCAATTATGAACTAATGACTACAAATCATTTAGTAAGATAGCTCTAAGAAAACTTATATGCATAATGCACTATTCTGCGAAGGGGATAATCTATCTAATCTATAACATATGAATATTAGCAGTGATCTTGGTTTATCAAACATTTCAAGTATTTCCTCAATTTCTCTGTAGGTGTATTAATTATGTTACTAGATATCAGTGCCGATTGTCATTCTGAACCTTGTCGCGAGTCTCAATTTCATTTTGTTGAGCATGCTTGGGTTTTGCTTTACATATTTTTATAAGTTTTGTCTTGAGCTGGAGTTATAGTTTTAGATTCAGTTTAGTTTACACATTAATTTTGTAAAATAGTTTTGTTGCTTTGAAGCCTAAAAATCTGTTATTGTGGATCTTTTCATCCCAGTTGTGATGTAGTAAAATGGACATATAGTCAATGTTATTGGTGCATTAGATACAAACAAATTTATCTGTCTAACATTGGCATTAAGTGTAGCTTCTGCATAATAAATTTGATATCGATATCAATGTTTTCTTTTATTTTTTATTCAGATATGGCTAGGCTTACGCAGTTTTAATGATTGATAATGTTGACTCCAATTAGATTTAGAGAGTAGAGACTTTGTTGGAATTAAACAAGTTTTCCTAGAATTTTGCTCAGGAATATCTTAACACTATTATGGTTTCATGGTCATCTAATATGTTACACAATCTTTAGGTTTTTGGTTTACAATGTAATGTTTGGTTGTAATCTGGATAATTGGTGCTGAAGTATTATCTTTTTTAATTGAGAATGAGATTTAAGTGTTACTCATCCTTTATGTGCATGATCTTTCCCCCTCACTTTTTATGATGCATATTGCTTTTATTAATTTAATTCTTTATCCGTACCTTATTAGTTAAGTTGTTTAATTTATAAGTGTTTTCCGTTTATGAAAGTATCTAATAGCTAGTTTTACTTATTTTCATTAAAATACAATGGTATGCCATTAATTTAATGGTACATAAGACCTTAGCATTCTTACTAGATGTTGCTCAATCCAGAAGCCATTGTCATATGGCTAAATTAATTTATACTAAAATATATTTCAGATGGTTAACACAAATGTGAATGCGAAGAATGCACAAAAGGGTTTCTTTGTACACTTGTAAGTAATTAATGAGATCATCAATTTAATGTTACATATTTTCATATAAATTGTTGCAATGTTAATGTGGTCGTTTAAAATACAGTGCGAAAGAATGTGCTAAAATGAGGGGGATAGGTGAAAAATTAGTGGTAATGAAGTAACTATGTTTAAACAAACATTACATTATAACATGGAATTGATAAATTTTTATTGTAACTTAAGTGAGTTTTTAATATGCATACACGAAAAGATCTAGCTTTGAAGTGGAATAGTATGACGAAAGAAGCGAAACTCAATTATTTTAAGAAAAATAAAAATCATGCCACTGAAAGCGGAGCGGAACAACTCGTTCTTAGTCATCCAAGAAGGCCTACTTTGAATATAAGTTGCTCACACGCTCTATACCTGAGAAATTTGCGGATCTTGTTACAAATTTTGATGAGGGGAAGAGGAGTGCGGTCATGGAGATGGGATTTGGAGGCTTGGTGGATATTAAATGCTGCAAGCTAAAGAGGAATTTCTTGTAGCAGTTAATATATTGCTTCAATCCAGCCACCTGCACGTTGAATGTCCGTGGGTCGACATTCAAAGTCACCGTAAATGATGTGGCTTCCATACTCGGCATCTTTGACGATGGACAAGAGTTCAAATTCGATGTGATGTGANGCTTGAATATTTACCAAACTATCATTGTACCATAACAAATAACAAGTAATGACAACCGTAAATGAGCAAATCCAAACAATCATAAAATTTCCAATTATAGAAGTAAAAGAACCCGAAACTATAACAAACAAAAAACAAAGCTCTCAAGTTTAACAAAATGTAAACAATATCTGACAAATTACCTGGCAATGATAGTTGCAAACAATTTATGCCCTAGTGTCATCCATATATCTCAAGACCCACACACCAAAATCATTCATGCAAACGTAATAATAAGTGTATCATTAAAGGGTGAAGGAAACCCAATCATATCCATGATCAGTGAACTTACCCATTTGATTGGGTGACCACTTGGGGCGGCCTTGAAATTTTGAATGAATAGAAGGTTGTTGGCGGGGGCAACAAATCTATGAGCTTAGGCCCAAATATTAGGTTCATAGCTTCTAACATTCACAAAATATGAAAAGGTAACCAAAAGTCATGATTAGAGGTTAAGTTGAGATCTTTTTTACCTTTTTTGGTCGAGATCTTTTTTACCTTTTTTGTCCGTCCTGCGTTAAGTCGGCCATCTGACAAGGTGTCCCATATGGTGACTCCCTCATCCATGATGGAGATCTTGGCCATAAACTAATGATCTCGACCATCGTGTACCAGAATACAAATCTAGATTACGTAATACATTTACACAATCATACTAAGTCGAAATTTAATAGCTTAACTACATTAAATTTGTTTACCGTTGTTTCTAGCTCAAATGTTGGCACGCATCTACCACGATCTTGTATTTTCAAAATTGACTCTGTAGTGGCACAACAAAAACATAAAATACAACGTACATACAAACCTAAGATAAAGATGATACTGAGTAGCAGATACTCACAACAAAGAATGTGAGAAGAAACCATAATCGGTTGCTCATCAACGTATGACGAGCCCCCCATGTCAAAATACTGACAAACAAGTCTATATGGTCCAAGCCAAGCCAATTTTATGGACTAAGATTCTTTAGATCTCTCCGTTTAGCATGGAGGCCAGAATGTCTAACGATAATCTCACTGGAAAAGACAAGTAAAAGACAAATTTTGTTAGATTAGTGTGACTACTACCTATCCTCTAATTTTTTTTAAATATACTCCATTATACACTAATCTTTCACTTCTAGTGGGTCCTACAACATGTACAAACCCATTTTAAATACCTTCGTGTTGCGTTTAGTGGTCGATTTACCATTCAAATATGGTGAACTAAGTAGAGGACCATCTCCCCTCTGCCGAGTGTTGCGCAACTACATCGGGAATTGGCTTTCGGTAGACTTGGACAAGACTTGTTTGCCCTACCAAAACACAACCCCAAGTAAAGTGTTAGATTAGTAGTCAGATTATACATGTTATATACTTAGAAAAGATTAAATATGAATCAATAGAATAATACATTTACACGTCCTTTAGATATTCCAGTCACAGATGGTTTCCTGACCAATAGCAGGTCAGCGAATATATTGTCTGAAGGATCCATATGTATGCACCATTCATCATTGTCTCCTTTATATAAAGGTGATGAAGAGACTATGAGCCCTTCTTCGTGGGAGGGACTCATATCCTCATCAAAACCTCTTCAATTTTTACCTTCAATCGGGGTAACTCGTGGCTCATCGTCTTGGGCTCTAGACTTACCAGTATTCCATGCCAAAAGACTCACTAAAGTTGTGCACATCTGCTCTTGGATGGCCATCATCTTTCTTTGCACGACACTAAATGTGAAATCTCCTTCCTCGTGAGTTGGACTCCACCTGATAAGTAGCCCACATGGAGCTAGACTCCGTCTGAAGAGTGATCACTTGTGCACTTAAAACACCTAGCCCTACGGCTTGCTCTTCAGGTGGATCTGTACACACGTCCTGGCGAACATGCTTACGTCACGGTCCTCCAGAACCTCATGGTCACCTAGAATGACTTACGCGATTGTATCGATCTACATAATACAAATATATATGAATTAATAATAAATAATCAATAGTAATATAACCGACTAAATTTGCATTATTCTGAAACGCCTACCGCACATGTTTTAGGTCAAGCTTCTCCTCCCCTTGAGTTTATAAAATAAATCATTTTTGCAATGGCCTTGTTGTTCCACCTTAACGGTGAATGTTAATTAAAGTCAACATAGTTAGCAGCACAAGCCAACTTCTCCAGATAAAACAGTTGCATTGAAATGGACTTATTAGCAGATATACGTATGTTATAATGCGGAAGTAATATCAATGTACACTAAATATATTACCTGTATATATAACAAACATCCAGTTATGCTATCGTGGTGGCTGTTTTGATACCACACGACACCATCCACAAAATCTTTAAAACAAGCGGAAGCCTAATTCTTCTGTTGGATGGTCGCGGGTGACTTCACAACGTGCAACCATAAATGACTAAAGATTGGTTTTTATTGAGGAGATAACAAAACCTCGATATTGTACAACACAAATGCTTACCTTCAATAGTCACCGTCAGACTCCTGAATCAAGAATTTTGACAATGTTTTCACCAGAATATCACCTTTGGTGTTCATCCCACTTCGCCTTCAGATCTTTTATCTCATTCACATGATCATAGAATTTTATCTCCTACACACCGTCAAAGATGCCTAGTATAGAAGTCACATCATTTACGATAACATTCAATGTCGACCAATGGACATTCAACGTGCAGGTAGCTAGATCGAAGCAACCTAATAGCTGCTGCAAGAAGTCCCTCTTCAACTTGCCCTCATCAAAACTTGCAACAAGATCTATAAATTTCTCAGGTGTACATCGTGTGAGCAACTTATGTTTAAAGGCAGGTCTTCTCGGATGACTAGGACTGGGTTGTTTCACTCTGCTTTCAATGGCATGGATTTCATTTTCCTTAAAATAATTGAGTTTCGCTTCCTTTGTCATACTATTCCACTTTAAAGCTAGATTTTTTGTGTCTGCATATCACAAACTCACTTAAATTACAATCAAAATTTATCAACTCCATGTTATAATGTAATGTTTGTTTAAACATACTCATTTCATTACCACTAATTTTTTCACTTGCTGCCCTCATTTTGGCACATTCTTTCATATTGTTTTACTTTTAAACAACCACATTAATATTATAACAATTTATATGAAAATATGTAACATTAAATTGATGATCTCATTAATTACTTACAGGTATATAAAGAAACCCTTTTGTGCCTTATTCCCGTTCACATTTATGTTAGCCATCTGAAATATATGTTAGTATAATTTTATGAAGTTATGTTACATAAATATCAGCTAACTGTTGGAATAGACATAATTAGTAGAGGTGTAAGATAAACCGCATAAATTGATTAAACCGACCAAACCGAACCGAATTGACCCGGTTCGGTCTGTTTATGCAGTAAATACGGTCCGGTTCAGTTTTTATTATGTTGAAAATTAGTGGTTAGGTTTAGATCTGTGATTTTAATAGGAAAATCGTATCGAACGGAACTAAACCGCATATATAAACATAATGTGCATTTTGTTATTTAGGTTTATAAACTCCACATATAGAAACCAACTTTTCATTTCTCCAACCCTAATAAGATTTTTTCAGTCGCTCTCTCTCTCTCTCTCTCTCTCTCTCTCTCTCTCTCACACACACACACACACACACACACTCTCTCTCTCTCTCTCTCAACCCTAGCACCACGCCTAAAATCATCTTCCGTCGTGCCTAAAAATCATCTTCCTTAGCCGCGCATGCACCATTCTTTTTTCCCTAACGCCGGCGAGAAAAGAGCTTGGGTTCGACCATAATATCCACAAAGCTGAGCTAGGTATGTTCTAACTTAGATCTTCGATCCAGACATTGGGTTCTTTCCTTCGCATTTTTTAAGCCGCGGCCTCCATCTTTCATTAGCACCGGTGAACAAAAAGGGCTTAGTTTGAGCATTTTACTAGAGTTGAGATAATCTGGCCAAGCTCAGATCTTCGTTCCAAATGATATGTTTTATTTTTTCATATTTTTTGCAGCATCGTGATTATTGTGGTTTGACTTCGAGATTCCTATAAGTAGATTTCGAGTATGTTTGTTGGATGTTTTTTTTTCATTTGATCTGTAAGTTCTCTTGTAAGTTGTTGAAAGATGGATTATTAGAACCATAGCTTTGTTGTAATTTCTTGAGTATTATCCTAATTGTTATTTGTTATGCCAAATTTGTGAAGAGAAGTGTTTTTTTTTCTGATTTATCAACATAAAAATGACGAAGCCTGTAGGAATTTCATGTGTTGCTTCTATTTTGTTCACTAGGCAGTTCGTTCAGCGCGGTTCGATTCTTGTAGATAAATAACGGTGTGATTCAGTTCAGTTTTATATGCTTTACGGTTCAGTTTGGTTTTTGTTTCTCAGAAACCGCAGTTGCGATTCAGTTCGATAAACTCCCATAAATCGAGTCGAACCGAACCCCCTACACACTTAATAAATAGTATAAAATTATAACATAAAGAGGTAAGAAAAATAATTAGTGCCATATAAACTATAATTTAAGATTTGGCTAACACTTTACAATGTGGAACAATAACAATAATAAAGAACATGAACAAAAGCAAATCACGGTTACATAGCTGTCTATTCTTTCCCGGACATGACTAAACCTTGTTGCTAGGCTATCTCATTTTATATGCAATCATGCCAAACCTAAGCAGAAGTAAGAGTTCATCGGTTAATAAAATGCAATCATTTTTCTGAAGCCTTATGATAAGCTAGGTGCAGAGTCAACTTATACAAAGAATTCTTGGTATCCACTATATTTCAATTTTAGTTGGGAGGTAGAAATGGATGCAAATAGACATGTTAGACAGCTTTCAGTCAATAATGTGTTGTCTAATTTCTCCTTATCTATGAAGAAACTCGACAGATAAAGGGCATAACACAACTCCATTAAAGTAGTTCACAAAGCAGGAAAAGATTGCATCTCATAAAAGATTCCAGGATCCTAATTAGCCGATCAATTCCACAATCACTGTTCTACTTCAAAGCTAAAAGGAGGATTAATTTGATGAAATTTAATCATGTTATATAAAATATAATCTTCTCTTATCGTACTTCCAAGTAGAAATGAGAAACTTACACTATATTACAATGATACTATTGATTGCTGATAAATAATAATAGATAATCACACTAGATTTTTTCACACAGCGAATTCCTTGAAACCACATTCTAACAGTGAGACATGCGTACGGAAGCATTTTCTTTATCGGTCAAAAATCAAATGTATAGACTTAAAAAATTTCCCTTAACCAAGTTTTACACTTAAAAATTTTAGAGGCTTAAACAGTAAACCAGTCGCATACTCCCTAATGGCATACTAAAGAAACTCAACAAATTACAAACCTAATGGCATACTCCCAACTTTTAGAGCCTTAAAAACTCCTTAATTCCCTAATTGCCTTAAAAATTACAAACCTAATCGCATACTCCCTAATACCTTTAACCAGTCACATACTGCCTAATTTTAGAGCCTTAGTACATAAACTTACTGAAGAAACTTAACAAATTACCAATAAACAAAAACAATTTCAAACTTAATGGCATACTCGCTAACAAAACTGTCATATTGGAAACATATTCAACTCGCTCAACGCCAATGGAAATAGCCTTAAGCATAAAGTGAGAGAAAGAGAGAGCCATAGAGAGAAAAAGAGAGATATAGAGAGAAAGACAGTGAGCACAAATGGCCTAGACGACGTAAAGAAAGAGTCGATGATATAGAGAGCTGGACGACGGAGAGAGCGAGCTGGACAACGGAAAGAGAGAGAGCTGGACGACAGACTTGTTAGACTTGCAGAGCTAGACGAAGAATAAGAGTCAACGATAGAGAGAGCTGGACAACGGAGAGAGTGAGCTGTACAATAGAGAGAGAGAGAGAGCTAAACGACAGACTTGCCGGCCAGACTTGCAAAGCTGGACGAAGAAGAAAGATCTGGACAAAGATGACAAAGAGCTGGACGATTTTGGTGAATTTTGGATGAAGATGAGTTAAGTAGCTTTCGAAGGTACCTTTGAGGTGAAAATAAAATTTGCACAAAAATTGGTGAAGCTTCCTAAAGAAGATTGAGGTTAAAATATAATTTATAAAATATTTTATGAAACTTCCTAAAATGTATTAGGGTCAAAATCAAATTTACAAAAAAATTGATGAAACTTCTCTAGGAATATTGTGGTTGATTTAAAAGAAATATTAGGGTGAAAATCAGAATGCTACCTGCAACCGGGACAACATGTAAAGACATTTTCCCATCTTTTTGTAATCTAACAACAACTGAGATTTTTTAACCAGAACTAGAGTTAGATATTAATGCTGGTATTCATGTCGTTAAAAAACTACCGGCATCGGAGATGGGCTCCAAAGAACATGTCAGTTTTACCTTCAAATGCTAGTTCGGTCCCGAAAAATAGAGTTCCTGATCCTGTCTCCCGTAGCATCTATCAATTTCGTTGATTATTTGCTTAAGTTTGACCTAACTCAAGCTCAACACCGCTGCGTCAGAACTTCATCGTCATTTCGTGAGGTCCCGTCGTTGTTAAAACAACCAAACGATTTCATGGTTGTGTGCTTCAACAATGGAGGGGAGCGGGGGAGCATGATCAATTTAGGGAAATTAAGTCGAGTTTTAAAAAATCTGAAGATACGTGTTTTGCTGAAGCTAAGCAGGGGAAGGAACAAAGAAGCAGGAAGAAGGAGAATGTGAAGCAGAGAGGATGAAGATGAAGAAGAAAGAGAGTCAAAGATATGAGATAAGATTTCTAAGCTGAAAAATGAACCCAGAAGGGAAATCAGTAGACAATCTGCAAAGGTTCCAAAAAGCTCTGTTTTAGCTTCTTATAAGAAGAACGGTTGCGGAAATGGCGGTTTGAATTCGAAGTCAAATATTCAAATGACTTAAAGTACGAGCAAGAATGAAGCGTTTGGTGGAACAAAACTCACCACGAAGAGAAAGAATCATTGTGCAGATAAGAAAAAAAAACAGAGCATGAATTTGGCTCGGAAAATCCAAGTCCGATTTCTGTTCTTAATGTGGATGATGTCTCAAATGGTAATGAACTTCAATTCCATGTTTGAAAGTTTTCATTTTCAGATGAGGTTAAGTTTCAAATTTAAAGTATGAAGTCATTATCTAACATTAAACTATTCAACATTGACGGGTCTGCAGCGTGTTAAGGCAAAAGGAGATGAATTCAAAGAGAGCAACAACCATGAAATTTTCTTACAGTGAAGATGCTGAACAAAGGAAAGAGATGAGGAATAAAGATTATAACGCAGAGTCAGATTCTTACAATGAATTGGTGGGGTAAAATCACAACCCACGTCACTCTTAAGTTTTAACTGAGAGACACGTCAGTTTTAACGCGGAGAAGAAAGAAGAAGGAAAGGGGATGAACGCTCACGTGTTTTGTGTTTTTTGGAGTTCAAACTTAGAGTGACGTAACGTAGCGTAAATTTATTTGTCAAGCAACAAAGTACAGTGACGAATTTTTAATTTATGGTAGCAGAATAATTATGAAAGGGTAAATGTGAAATAATAATATAAGTGTAAAATTTTGTACGAGATTTTTCAAAGTAAAAGGGGTAAAATTGTATTTTATCTTAAAAAAATTGTTAAACCACAAAATATTTTAATTGAATCTCTAAACATAGTATTAAACACATTCAACATCTTGTGGAACCATACGACATTCATGTCTGGAAAGCACCTCACATTGAAGAAATTTCCATTTTGCAGTATTAAAGAGCCGAGATGAGATGACTTAAATTCACTTGAGTGAATTTGAGCTCTTAATTATTGGTTTATCTTTTTTCGTCAAAAGAGAATGTGTTCGTCTTAAGTGATATTATTTAGACTGAATTAAATCTTATAGATATTGAAGCACTTTAAAAGTTACATAAAAACTCTCAAATGATAAAGAGTAAGTTGGCATATACCCATATTTTCGATTTTTCAATCTTTATTACCGTCAATGTGCTTACTAACATCTTATATTTTTTCATTAATAAATACTATTGTGTGCTCCGACTCTAAGAAAAGTTAAAATCTAAATAAGTTGTTTAACACTGACTCATGCCCTTGTGGTATAAAATAAATATAATTTAAGATCATAAATTCGAGTCTCATTAATATGAATGTTGGGATATATGACTACATCTAGCTTGCAAATTCTAAAGAGGAATTGGAATAAATGGCATTTTTAGGAGGCCCATTAAAAATGAATCTTATTAAAAATGCTCAATTAGGTAACTAGCACACTATAGGAAAATAAAGAAGAGAATAACTCAAAAATTAGTAAATAGCACAAATGACCGAATTTTATAGTGGCACAACATTGAAACCTAATAAAAACAGTGAATTGACGAAAATACCTCACTAACAAAAGGCACCCCCGGTCCCCCTCGCGTATCATTTCTACAAAAAATGCGAGAAGGAACCCTGGCCTCTCAAGCAGCGACGTGATAAAACCCTAAGAAACCACTTGTCCGTTGCAATGTAGCGTAAAAAAATGCTCGCTTTTTATGACTCACTGAGTCTTCAACCTAATCAAAGCGTCGCGAAGCTTCATCTAAGCATCCAACCAGTCAGAAAAATCACGATTGTAAGTGAAAATTTCAGATTTAGTTTTCGTATGTACTGGTATATTTGCTAGTTTTTACGGCTCACTAAGTCTTCTTCTACGACTGTCAACATCATAATCGCAAACCTCCATCGATCATAGATGAACCATTCCATTCACCGTAAATTTTGTTCTCATTCACTGTAAACTTTTTTCAATTCAATTAAATAATTTGTTTGAATTTCTGTACGCATGTGAACTCAACTAAGTTATTGATTTTCGTTGGTAAGTTTCTGAAACTAATATCCAGAAATCACAGTATGTTACATTTTATACGCATGATACTGATTTTTCGTCTCTAGAAATCACATTGTTACATTTTATATATTTTTAATGTTTCATTTTTTACATGAAATATATAGGCAGCTAAATATGTATGTTTGCTCACAATATATAATCATTGATTGTCTAGAAGGATATAAATATGTGTTTGAGAAAATAAACTATGTTATAGTAATATATTGATGATTACTGTAAATAAATGTACAAACTGACTACTGTGAAGTATTATGTTGTATTAGTATTATGACTGCCATGACAGATGTATATGCCTATAGTATAATTGTATATGCCTACAGTATATAAATATATATATATATATATCTAATCAGTGTGGATTCAATGTACAATATTGCTTTAATGTTCATTGTGTTTGAATGCTTACATGTTTCTGAAAATTTTACATAAAACAATGAAGAAAAAAACAGTGCCACCAAAAGATTATCACAAACAATACAAATGCAAAGAAGGAACAAATTAAACAAAATACTCTAAGCGAAAAAACCATTGAATCGGAGGTAACTATATACACATAACACTAATTTATGCATATGTAAGCAAATTTTTTATATTATAAGGACTAAAGACATCTTTTTTTATAATAGGAACAACCAAGGGAAAACAAGAGATTGCAAGTAACTGAGACATCTACAAGGTCAAGCAAAAGAACACGAGTAACAAAGAAGAAACAACAAAAAATTCAAGACAACAAGTCTAGGGAGGCCCATAAGACTTCCACAAGTGAAATTCCAACAGAGCAAATCTTGCCCAAACCAATCAACAGGAAACACTGGTTAATAATGAGGTAAACAAATTAAACAATAACTTAAACCATACATATAAGATTACTAATTTTTTTAGACTAGTTAGTGTTTATGCCACCCGAACTATAGAAAGTGAACAAGAAAGTGAATATTTACGGGAAGATGAAATATTTGACCACTCTTAAATGTTGGTTAACTCATGAAGAGAGAGAAATCTTTAGTAAAACATGTTTGGAAAATATGTTAAACATTAAACTTGCCAAAATACCACCATAATTATTACTTCATTCAGTTAGGAGGTAATGTTTCAGTAACAACGGTGATGAATTATGTTTCAATTTAGAATGTCGTGTGATTAGATTTGGACTTAAAGTTTTTGCTTTAATAACTAATTAAACTATAATCTGTATCATTCTCTAAACAAAGAAAATTTACATGACCTTCAGTTGATTGATGAAGCTTTTCTGTACATAAAATCCATGTCTAGAGAGAGCCTTATTTGCTCTTTCAATGCATTTGGATACCGGGATCGATATTGACCATATGAAAATGGTCGATATTGATGAGATTTTTGAAACTTTTCCATGGGGAAGATTGTATTATGAAATGACAATTGGTTTTATTAAAAGTGTGTTGAAAAATCCTTCGGTTAAGGGGTTTGGTTTTGGGGGCTTCCCATTAACTTTAATTATGTGGGCTTATGAAGTGATCTCAACCCTCACCAATGAATGCAACAACCTTGCACAACATTCAAGGGAGGGAATCCCGAGGATATGCAACTAGAGGGGGGAGAACAATCATGCTGGAAATAAATTCAAATGAAAGTATTCGACTCTGAAGAGGTAACTGCTTTTGGTTACATAATGTACATAAACAGTAGAATATGCATATTTAGTCTCAGTATATATTATGTGATTGTTATGTTAATGTTTTATGTTTTATGTTTAAATTGAGTATTCTACGGTGATATATTGATAATTACTCAGATTATATGGGGAAGTATATTTAATGCTTCATGTATTTGATAAATTATACATGCAACATAAATTTTTTTGTTGACTCCCAATATATAATTAATAACAGTTTGGTAGAATAATAATATTTATTTAGAAAATGATCTATAATTGAGGAAGTATATTGATAATTACTGTCAATAAATATATAGTGACTATTAGTTTTTTTCCTTCTTGTTTTGAGCCTGCCATGAGTATTTTGTGAATGTTTGTTTGATTTCATAACAACTTATAGTTGAACCAATTATCATAACATAATTGGAGATGGAAGCACCATTCATGGCACATTTTCTAAAGGGGGAAAATGGGGAAAATTTAGAATGTGAATCATTTTATTTGTTGATGAGGAAACTGAAAAAATTTTAGAATAGAAAGGCAATGGCTATCTTGGCAAAAAAAGATTGACAAGTAAGAAAAAACCTAAAATGAAATGAACATATCCATGGTAAGCATGGACATAAAAATGAGAGAGATTCATACTATGCTATTCAAGATTGCACAACAGAAAAAAGTTGAAAAGGTAAATTAATTTATATACTACGCATAAATAATTAGTATAACTAATTTAAATACTATGCATGCTAATGTATGTTGCATTCACATAAATGAAAGGATAATGCTGCTAGTGATGGAGTTAATAATGATGATGTTGGAGGAAACATCAACATTAATGATATAGTTGTGAATGTTGATAGTGCTGCTGGAAATAAAGATGCTGTAAAAACAGATGTTGACAAAAAGATGTTGAAAACACAAAGAGCTGTAGCAACAGGGTAAGAACAAAATGTGAAAATAATACTGCATTGTATGTATACAATCATCAACTTTGGGTTTATAATAATATATTGCTAACAATAATTATAGGATGTTGATCAACCTTTGACTGCAATTAAAGAGCAGCCCATGCATGTAATTGTAAATGCGGCTTATAAATTTAGTGACTGTTATGTACAATACTATTGTTCACATATACATAATGCAAAAAACAAGAAAAGAAGACGCCTTGTTAAGACTGCAATGACTTGCATAAAGAAGTCGCAGCAGCTAATGAATCTGGCATGGAAAGAGCAGCCATCGGTGCAGTATGAATAACCCACAGTGCAGCCAGCAACTCCAGAGAAGCCACAGCCAGTAGTGCCACCACATGAATTTGATATACCTAGCTTTGACTTATTTTCTCAGCCTTTTCCGGATGTTGAATGATGAAATTGTCTTAAAATTGTTAGATAGTTATTATTAAGATATTAAACTTTTCTGGATGGTAGTATTTTTTTTACGACGTTAGGATTAATTGTTGGTATATGAATATGTGATAGATGATGATAGTCTGACAAATAGTTCACTGATTTTGAAAGTTTTGATGGAATTTGATATTGATCAGTTTGAAAGATAGGAATTTCCCTTGCTAAATATTTTTTTTGGTGCATGTACAAGTGAGTAAATGTTAATATACTATAAGCTTAAATGCAATACCTTGAAATAGTCTGTATTAATTAGTGTATAAACAAATGAGTAAATATTAATATATTATGGGTATACATCCAATTCCTTGAAATAGACTGTTGATAAAGTATATATATAGGTGAGAAAATATTAATATACTACGAGTACATACGCAATACCTTGAAATAGTCTGTTTGGATAAAGTATATACACGTAGGTAAATAGTAATATACTATAGGTACATATCCAATACCATAAATATATTTATATATACTATGATTGTCTATGAATATATAAACAATATCTCTAAAATTCACATGGCCATTGACGTGTCCCATTTGAAATTGAAAAAGTATATATAAAGTAAACTCATACTAACTAAGGATAAAATCTATCAATAAAAGACTAGTTTACTAACAAAACTAAAAACATAACCATCAACCCAAATCAAGTCAAGCGTTTCTTCTTTGAAGCACATCCTTCACTATTTTTAACAGGATTCTTACAAGTATTCTTATTATGACACAAAATACTACAAGTACTACATCTATTTTAAGTATCTTTTCACCAAAAGACAAGCACCTTTTCTTATTTGGCCTACTCAAAACGTCACACACGTGGGGGTAAAATTCATTGATCTTTGACATCATCAGGAACTAACCAATCAAATCCATTGCCAATGGGATAAACAGATGCTACATACGTACCTTTAAGCTCACTCTTCGTATAGTACTTAGATGTGTATGGATATGGTGATAAGTTCCTCCTTGTAAGTGTTGCACACGCATGAGAACAAGCTAGTAGAGATCTATTTGTAATGTTGACAACATATTCAACATCACCATCAAGAACTTTCGATGTATTAACATCAACAATATAAACCTACGGAGATAAAATAAAATTAATACTAAATAATGAATGAAAATAATTAGACATAAAAATAATAAAGAATAAGAAATGAAACATAAACATAAGAAATCTCACATCCATAGTACGACCCATCTCAAATTGAGCACATAGATCTTTCTCTGCTTCCTTCGTCAAACACGTAAGCATACAACTGCTTCTTTCTCTGCTTCCTTCATAAAACCATAAGTGTAACTTTTGTAGTATATACAAATAAGGCAAACAACAGGCAATAATCTAGCATTCTTTAGAATAGAATTTAATGTCTCCACAAGGTTTGAAGTCATCACATTATATTGATGTCTAACAAAGTATGCATGAGCCCATTTCTCATACCCAACTCCACTCAAGTAAGACCGTATAGAAGGAACAATGGCTTTTAAACAACGCATATGTAACTCAAAATCTACAGTCCTATATGCCCTCGTACATTTATAGAATAAACTATCAAGCTTGAACCTTTTATATGTCGACTTCACATTATTAAGTAAATGTTTCATGCAATATCCATGTGAGCATCCGAAACATACTTTGCAACGGCATTTGGGATGCTGCTATGAAGATAAAAAATAATTATCAACTTTTCACGATATTCAGGGGCACAATTCAACTTATCTATAAGTCAATCTCAAGCCAAATCATTCTCTGAATCAACAGTCGTAAAAGATAATGGAAAAATTTGGTCATTACCATCAATCATCGAAGCAATCAGAAGTGTACCATGATACTTATTCATCAAAATTGTTCCATCAACACCTATAACAGGTCTACAGACGACTACCACTTAAAGAAGGCCCCAATGCCCCGAAAAAGTACTTTAGCTACTACCATCACGATCAACATGGAAATGTGTGACAATATTTAAAACATATAAAACATATTTACTAAACAAATAAACTGATATTTAATAATATAGTGAATAATAACAGTAAATACAAATCTTTGTTGAGTAATTTACAAGTTACCATACCAGGATTATTCTTCTGGAAGTGAAAGAATAGGAAGATAATCTCGCATATGACTCCTCAAGAGAACCATGGATCATTTCAAGAGCTCTATTCTTGACCCTCAGAGCTTTATAGTAACTTATATTAGTGTCGGGCTTCACATGCATATGATGAATACTGTCCTTAGGTTGTGTGCGATTACCAACTCCACACATATACTTATCCTTTATACACTCACTAACAATTGTCGAAGTGGCTTGACGATGATCACTTTGAACAATGTCAAGCGAACAAGAGTGCTCCTTTACATACTTTTTAACACGCTAAATTTTACCACCTTTATAACGTGAAGCATGTACCACTGGCAAGTCTTGACAATACATCGAACTACATACCTTTCACGATTAGACTTGCTAGTCACAAATTGAAAATTGTACTTCAAAGCTATCAAGTACAAAGCCTTTTTAACTCATATTTTGAGCTTAAAAATGACTTCTTTTGTATATTGAAACCAAGAGGTAACTTATCTGTATCTACTTTATCCATAAATAATGGTACATAAGAGTTATCATAAATAATCATTTTAGATAAAGACCCAACCTCTGATGACGATAAAACACCATGACTAACAACTACATCAGATTTCCTATTACCAATATGAGATGTAACAATTAATGGATAATTTCTCCATTTATCATTATTCATCAATGTAAAATACCAATCAACATCAGAATCTACGCTAGTCTCTACAAAAGAAGTTGATCCTCCAGATTCAATATTCACCATCAAACACAAATCATTAGTATCTACATCTAATGCACGTGATACTAAACCAAGTAAAACTTTATGTGATGCATCATTAAAAACCAACAATGGCTTAATCTTGTAGTCAATGTAATTTCTCGCACCATCCCACTTTCCATCATAAAAAATAATAATGAAAATATTCACCATCAGACCTAAAAAGAATAACAAGAAAGAGTAAATTACATATATAAAACAAAATATAAATATCTACTACACAGTATATAGCTATATATTGTAAAACAGAGATGATAAAATTTGTTGAACACGATTTAACAATAACGACAATATGACATAACATAATATGTAATTTTATACCATAAAATTAACACAGCATATGACAAACTATGCAGAGAACGATTCAACAAAACAACAATACGAATAGTTTACTGATATACTCTACAATACCATAAAAAAATAGAGCAGTCGCCTAATGTATTAAGAATATTTAACAAAAAAGAATTAAAAACATAAATGCAACTTGAAATCCCTAAATCTAAAACCAATACCATAAGAAAGAAAGAACTTGGAGCCGCCATATACTCTAGCACAGAAAAAAAATGTCGTGGGAATGAAAAATGATGTAAGAAAACTATTACAGAAAAAATAGGAAGGAAGAATAATATACTTGATTTTGATTGTTGATCAATTCCGTATAAAACTGCTGCAAATAAATGTAAATAAATTCACCGAATTCGCCCAATATACAATTGTGAAATCAAACGATCTTGCCGAGTATAGAAACCAAAATCAACAAAAAAACTTTTTATTTATGTAACATATCTTTCAGAAATAATGAATGGAGAAGAAGATGACAAACTGAAATCAACGAATCTCAAATTCTGCTATACAATATATGTATGTGCTGGTAGGTGCGAATGAGGAGCTGCGAGAAAATAAAGAAGAAACTATAAAACTTAAAAGAAACAATCAATTATAATAAGAACATATAAGTAAATTAACATAGAGATCCTAACTACCTAAATTATCTCTCCTCAAAATCGGCCATATCTGTAAAATAAAAAAATAAGGGACATTATACAAAAGTAAAACTTAAACTAGCATATTCTCCTAATTTTTCCTACTAAATAATGACTAATTATTTTAACGGAAAATGACATAAAAAGTGAATTTCTAGCTCAAACTGTAAAAATAACCAGAAAACTTTTTTTTACAACAATGGCCGAAAATGCCTGAAATAAATAACTTGCTTACAAAAATTACGCAGATGTAAACAAGTTATTTACATTATTCTGGCCATTTTTGCAAAAAAAAAAAATAAAGTTCTGGCCATATTTACAGTTTGAGCTGAATAGTTGATCATTTTTATAGTTCTCTCATTTTTTAATTGAAAATGGTGATTTTAATACCACACTGCAAGTAGTAAGTACAAATTATACTATACCTAAATATAGTATCATTATAAGAGACAGAGGGGTTTTAGCGACCAATATTTTGGTCGCTAAAGCTCCTAAATTTGATCGCTAAAGGTCTAACGTGACGAACATATGTTCGTCACGAGCTCATCACTTTTGCTGTTCGTGACAAAAAATGAAACTCATTGCAATAGAACTTTTGTGACAAAGAAATACTGGTTGCAACAGGTTTTTACAACGAACATAAAAGTTGGTCACAAAAAGCTTTTGCAACCATAAAAATTGTCGTCGCAAAAAGCTTTTTACCACCTACATTTCTCTTCATCGCCTAAACTCTTTTTTGACTAATTTTATTTGGTTGCAAAATATTTCTGGCGACCAAATTTAACATTTCCAGAATGTAAATAATTTTTTTTTAGTTTTTTATATACAAATGCGATAGTGATAAATAATATCATCAGAAAATTTATCAAACCTGATATTTTTCTAAGAAATACATATATTAATCATTAATATATGTAATGTAACAAATTAGTAGTAGTTCATTACAAAATCTCTGAATCATAATTCGATCTATATCATCATCACTTGGTATAATATCCTCTGAATCGTCATCATAATTAACCAAAGTGTCATCTTCATTGTCATCATCATCAATAAAATCAATATCTTCAATATTACTATCTCCTACTCCAGTAACATTTGCATCTATTTCAGAAGGTTCCACGTCATGCCTGTGAAATTGCATTGTTTCTTACTCATCCAGATCGATAGATGGCAAAGTTATTTCAGTAGGCCCTATGACTTCATCTTGTTCTATCTCAAAAACATCCCATACATTTCTATGTTGAACCTTTTGGACCACTTTTCAATTGACTCCAAATTTACAATCATCAACATAAAAGATTTGTTTTGCTTGAAATGCGAGAATAAAAGGCTCATTTTCATACCAAGTTTGGCTCACATTTACACAAATGAAACCATGATCTCTCTTCACTCTATTTCTTTTTTCATTTGTGTCAAACCGTCTAAATAATATAACTTTTTTTCCCGTACATATTTCATCTCAATCACTTCTTTTAACCTACCAAAAAATTCAGTCTCTTCACCATCATGTTCTCCTGGAAATACTAAGCCACTATTTTTTGTTGTCCGGTGATGATCACGATCTATATTATGGTATTGAATGACATTACAATACAAGCAAAATATGACCTTGCACGATTATTTGGACCAAATGCTAAAACATATAAATCATCTGTGACTTCTAATGACCCTTGACGGCGTAACTTAATGATCTAATAAAATAACAAAAGTATTAGTTACTTCCGTACTAATTTTAATGATATATATTTAGTCAAATATATACATGTACCCGATTTCTACCATTCAGGAAATTGGTTTTGATGTCTTGAACTTAAGTCAACCCAACTAACTCTGTTTAATTCTCTCTACACATATTAATCATTTTATTTTAATGATTTGTGTATAAAAAACAACCATTGAAAATTAGAATTAATAATGTTATTGATTTACTTACACTAAGTAAGGTTGTAGCTCATCGCAATCATTCAGCACATACCATTAGATAATCTCTAATTCTTGTTTAGAAAGCTGAATTATTTTCTTACCACCAATTGGATGTGCTCGTTGAGTGAAGACAACTACTGACCTCTCATTTAGTTTATCAAAGTACTCACCATCATTCCTCTCATTCCGCGTGAATTTGGTTTCAACGCCACGGAGATACAATGAGCAAAAAGTCAACAATTCATTAACAATGTGGGCTTCTGCAATCGAACCCTCTAGACGAGCTTTGTTTCTAACATATTATTTAAGTGTACACAAACTCCTGTCATATGAAAGAAATTACATTGTGCACGAGATATGCCTTTCAATTGGGTACATCCAACTATAACCAACAGGACCGCATAATTTCACTTCTTGTGGTAAATGAACTGCCAAATGTACCATTACATCAAAGAAAGCTAGAGGGAAACATCTTTTCTAACTTACAGAGGATCAAACTTATTTCGTCTCTAAGAAAATCCAAGTCCTTAGTGTTTTCGAGAAAAATTCTTTGAAGTAGTTAGACAACTCAACCAAAGCAGTGCACATATCCTTACCCAATAAACCACGAATCTCAACTGGTAAAAATCTTTGTAGTAAAACATGACAATCATGAAGATGATCATTGTACACAATAGTTTCAAAAATA